>UESW01003222.1:0-61807 GCA_900491605.1 Calamus simplicifolius | reverse complement strand
GTAGACATATGCGTCTAAGACATAATATTGTGAGACAACTTATTAATGATGGAGTAATATCCTTGGATTATGTAAGGTCAGAGTTGAATTTGGCCGATCCTTTGACTAAGCCTCTAAGCAAAAGCTTGTGAGCAATACATCGAGGGAAATGAGATTATACCCAGATCAAAAGTTGAAGTGATGGTAACCCAACCTTCATGAACGGAGATCCCGGGAAGAAGGTTCATATGGAAAAATAATTCACTGGACAACTTGGAGTATACTATCATATTTATATTATGAAATCCCTTTCTATGGTGTAAGATAGTATTCTGCAGTGTTTAGGTTGACTAATATGTGAAGTTCTTAATGGATGTCATAGCCTAATTTGGGTGGTATACAAAACTGCAGTGTATACTTGATGACAATCCACCTATATGAGTATGGAGGTGGTGGCCGCTTCCTATGAGACTTGGGTAGGATATCTAGAGTACTCATGAATATCCTGGTAGACGCATGGCCGAAACGTGTCAACCCGCTTGAACAACCGAAATCTGAGAGATGGAATGTGAGTTATAAGTCAATGATCCAATAAAAGAAGGATTGGTTTATAGAAACTTAGTTTCACCAACCTTTTATGATTACACTTATTTTCTCTATGTCTGGTTCATAGTCACATAGACACCATGGCTTATGCATTACATTCTTAAAGTTCTTTCCAAAGTTTGTCATCTTTTGAATATTGAAATAGTGAGGATTGTTGGAAATAAATATATTTCAATATTCAAAAGCCTTTTGATTTGATAAGTCATTTTATCTGATACGTCATTCTCAATCGTAGGAAATCTTTTTATTTCAACCGGTAGGATAAGTCCTTTTATTTTTCTTTTTGACCTGTCTTTTGACTTATATGTTTCTATGTTCGTGATAAGTCTTGATAAGTCTTTTATTTTGTTGACCAACTGTTGAACGCTGATCGACCTTTAGACTGAATCTTCATTCCCGTCGGATTGACTCGCTGCTTTCAACCAGTGCTTGCTATCTTAAAATATTCGAAGCAATGCCTTCCATTAAAAATTCAATTCAAATCTTGCTCTTTCCATCATTATCCGGAGATCCATTCCCTCGTCCTTATTCAGTCCAGAGATTCATTCTTTGCTTTGCTCCGTTTTTATCCAAAGAGAAGGAACTCATTCGGTTGTTCATCCTCTTCTAACATTGGTGTATACACGCTTGTTAGAAGACTCATTGCTGTTATATCGATAATCGTGCTCTAATTTTTTGCACCAAGATATTATCTCTGAAAAAATAAATCTACTGTTAAGAATAATACCTTGCACGCCACAACATCTTCTCAACTTCTCGAATGGATAAGATTTTTTCGGTACTATTTCCTCAAACTTATCCAACACAGATAGACCTCTTGTTGTGACCGCGCCCGCAGCCGCAATCCCCACTCTATCCCCCCCTTCTCCGCCGCCGACGTCTCCCTCTCCGACGGCGCCGTCTCCGCCCGTCTCCTCCCCTCGGAGCCCGTCCGCGAGGATACCGCCGGCGACAACCTCGATTCTGTCCCCGACCCCCCGCCCCCCTCCTCCTCCGCCTCTCCGTCTACGAGGGCGGCATCCTACGCCTCCATATCGACGAGGACAATTCCTCCCACCGCCGCCGCTTCCAGGTCCCCGACGTCCTCCTCCCGGACCTCGACGACCTCCGCATCTGGGTCCCTCGACTCTCGTCTCCCGCCGCGGGATCCTCCTCCTTCTACCTTGCCCCTGGCTTCGAGGCCGTCCTCGTCCACGACCCCTTCGAGATCCAGGTTCGCCGGACGGGATCGGGCGAACCCATCCTCTCTCTCAATTCCCACGGTCTCTTCGACTTCGAGCAGCTGAGGGACGCGAAGAAAGACGGCGAGGAGTGGGAGGAGCGGTTCCTGGGCCACACCGACACCCGGCCTTACGGCCCCCAGTCGATTAGCTTCGATGTCTCCTTCCACGGCGCCGACTTCGTCTACGGCATCCCCGAGCATGGCTCCACCTCCCTTGCCCTCCGCCCCACCAGCGGTCCCGGTTTCGAATTCTCTGAGCCTTATCGTCTCTTTAATCTAGACGTCTTCGAGTACCTCCACGATTCCCCCTTTGGGCTCTATGGCTCCATTCCTTTCATGCTCTCCCACGGCCCCCGGTCCTCCTCTGGCTTCTTCTGGCTCAATGCCGCGGAGATGCAGATCGATGTCCTTGCTCCCGGGTGGGACGATCCCGCTCATCCGGCCAACGGGAGGATCGACACATTTTGGATGAGCGAGGCCGGGGTTGTGGATGCCTTCTTCTTTGTTGGGCCTGAGCCGAAGGACGTGCTGCGGCAGTACACCAGCATCACCGGGACCCCGGCGATGCCGCAGGAGTTTGCCGTGGCTTACCATCAGTGCCGGTGGAACTACCGGGATGAGGAGGACGTTGCAGCTGTGGATGCCGCGTTCGATGAGCACGATATTCCTTATGACGTGCTGTGGCTTGACATCGAGCACACTGATGGGAAGCGGTACTTCACTTGGGACAGGATGCTGTTCCCCAACCCAAAGGAGATGCAGGAAAAGTTGGCGGCCAAGGGGAGGCACATGGTAACGATCATTGACCCTCACATCAAGCGGGATGATTCGTACTACATACACAAGGAGGCAAGCGAGAAGGGGTACTATGTGAAGGATGCCAACGGGAACGATTTTGATGGTTGGTGCTGGCCGGGCTCGTCTTCCTATCTGGATATGTTGAATCCAGTAGTACGAGAATGGTGGGCTGAGAAATTCTCCCTTAAGAACTATGTGGGTTCAACTCCCTCACTGTATACGTGGAATGACATGAATGAGCCTTCAGTCTTCAATGGCCCTGAGGTATGTCATTTTGCAGCTCTATTGTGGCTTATAATCTCTATGCTTTCGCTCTGACGGAATTAACATACTCTTGGTTAATAGGTTGGTGGTTTTATATTTTGGAAGAATGGGTAATGTATAAGGTGATGATAGAATATCCTGATGATGGATTGAAGTCAAAGAATATTGAGTTCTTTAAATTCTATACCCAGCCAAATTAGCTGGGTATATAGAATTTTATCATCTAGTTGGAACATACTTGCACTCAAAATCCCAGTCTTTGATGGGAAAAAATTATAACGTCAAACTTGGCACAGTAGTTCGAGTGACTTGTTAAGTTGCCATTTTGTTTTAGTCCTTCAAAACTGTCTGTTCATACCTCCTCCCTTTTCTGTCCTTTTCAACCGGCAATAAGGATCTTGCTCTTACAATATCCCCAAACTTTGGAGGCATTTGTAGATATTGTAAGATTCATCTTTATTTCATAAGTGCACTGGAACTTGTTACAGCAAGCTTGATTGATGTGACCTACGTGAAGAGAGTTCAATTTATTGACATGGCTTTCCTAAATCTAGTGACTAGAATGGAATGTGGTGAATAATTAGCACCCAAAAATTTTCTGAAACCACATACGCTTTTAAATTTACGGTCCATATTCCCCCTGTCCCTTGCACACACTTGCAAATTAATATTTGTTATATCTCATGTATAGAATAATTGCAAGAGCATGATCTTTTCTTTTGTGTGTCTTCTAGCCTTCTAGGGTTTTATCCCTTCTAGAATTGTCAGCACTCAATTGTTATTTGAAATATTTAGACCTATCATAATCCGTGCTCCTTGCCAATCCCCATCTAATAGTATTATTTTCTAGATTAATGTATAAGAACCATAAGAGCATGATTGATTTTTTTGGTCCCAGAATTTCACCACCACCTTTTTTTTAATAGCTTCATATGAGAATTATGTGTAAGTTGGTTTGTTGTCTTATGAATGTTGTCTTAAATAGGGTTTTAGGTCTTGACAAAATGTCTTGCGGGATGTCAGTACGGGTTGTTATTATCCCAAGTGTCAGGTCGGGACCATTCCACCATCGTGCCATCATCTTAATCGACACATTTTGAGGCCCCTTTATCCCAAATGTTGGGATGAGATGGGATAGTGGCATGTCCTATTTTATAAAAACCGAGACAATCATGTCACATGAGTTTTAAAACCTTGGTCTTAAGATGATTATAGTTTTTAGTACTAATATATATCATAATTTGAGGAGTCAATGTTGATTTTGGTTACTGTCAAGCTGATTATATTTTGGTCAAATAAGTATGGTATTGTTTTTTTGACTCAAAGTGAGCTCTTTGGCATATATTTTTTATTGCTCTTTTATTTATTTATTTATTTTTTTTTTGGGGGGGGGGGCATCTATGCATATCAAATATCAAACACTGCACCTATAATTCGTTGTATGAATAATGTGTTACTGTGTCAATTTTGATGCTTCAAAATAACATATTTTACTATTTATGCTATTTAACATATCATGTTTTGTCTTTATCGGATTACCATGCCCAGGGATGCCACTCATTATGGAGATGTAGAGCTCCGGGAGTTACATAATGCCTATGGCTACTACTTCCACATGGCTACATCAAATGGACTTCTAAAGCGAGGTAATGGAAGAGATAGACCATTTGTCTTGTCAAGGGCTTTCTTTGCTGGAAGTCAGCAATATGGTGCAATCTGGACTGGAGATAATACTGCAGATTGGAACCATCTCAGAGCTTCAGTTCCAATGATTTTAACACTTGGTCTTACTGGCATATCATTCTCTGGTGAGTAGACTAGGTCAATAAACTTGGCTGCTGCCTACTTTTCAATGGACTTGTCTGATATCTGCATTTATATAGGTGCCGATGTTGGCGGATTCTTTGGCAACCCAGAGCCTAAACTGTTAGTGCGTTGGTATCAATTAGGTGCTTACTACCCTTTCTTTAGAGCTCGTGCACATCAAGACACGAAGAGACGGGAGCCTTGGTTATTTGGGTAATATATTCATTAATGTCTCAGGGAATTTATATATCATAATTGATGTAGCTTGCTGGTATGCCATATTACTCATAGTAGCCTAGCAATTGGGAGCTTTGGTTGTCACGCCTTAAATCTTTCGCTCTTACTCTTGCTTCCTGAGATTTTCTCTTTTATTTGAGCCATCGTTTTTATTTCTACCATCTGATATGGTAAACCAAGGAAGGCCTTATCAACCCGAAATGCTCATTGTGGGGTTTGCTGACCTTAACCAGCAAGGTATCATGTCGATTTGGCTTTTTTAGACAGTAAAGGGCCCCTTCCTATTTTCTTTCCATTTTTTCTTCTTTTTTCCTTTCTTTTCTTTCCTTTTATTTTTCTTTCTTGTCATTCTCGTCTGCCCTTTTTTGTTTTCTTATGCCTTTCTTCCTTTCCTTCTTTTCTTTTCTTCTTCCATTCCTTCCTTTCTTTCTTTTCATTTCTTCTTCTTTCTTTCCTTTTCTTCTTTCTCCATGTGCATGTTTTACTTAATGCACAAAATAAAATGCTATAATATTATTCAAAAAGGTTGTATTGTGAAATGCTGATTATGCATGGAATCACTACATGTTAATCTTTCAAAGGTATCCACAATAATGAAAACAACTTCCAACTTGTTATCCTTCATCTAATCTTAAATAACTCTACTAAGCTTTAGTTCCAAATTAGTTGGGGTTGGTTACATGAATCCTTTTTCTTCATTTCGCTCAATTTAGAGCCATCTACATGAATCCTTTTTCCCCATTTCGCTTAATTTAAGGCCATAATATTTCTCAGATATTGAGTTACTAAGCCTCTTCTTACTATTTCTCGCATGTGATTTTAGGTCTATTTCTATCTTTCTTCCATCTACATGGATCAAATTAGTCCTTCATGTTGGTGTCCCATGGCCTCCTTCATCTAACTCTTAATTCCAAATTTACAACCTACTATCCTCCATTTACTATTTTATCTCTAATTGTATTTGTCTGTACTTGCTTCTCTATCAAGAGATTCAAGACCTTAAGGTCTTGATACCATTTAGACACAAATGAATTTATGTAAACTTTTTCTTTTTTGGAGAAAGCATATTATTAATTATGCACCACTGCATTTTCAGGGAATGAGTCCGTAATTGGACAGCCTTAGAAGGAGATAGACTAAAAAATTAACTTTAATAATAGTTTTATGTAATTTATGCCATAAAGAAAGACAAAATTGAATTGCAATAAAGAAAGTCATGCAAGAACCTCAAATCTTAGAAAAAAACGCTTTACCCAGATACATAGACCTACATCAAGCTACTTCATGCAAAAAAAAGAGCAAGGACAAAATTAGAGATAATTGTTTAAATATGTAGATGATGGATCTAACATGGCAGTTTAGTTCTGCCTCATTGCCTTGTAAATAAATGAATCCTCATGGATAGACTTCAAATTGATCATTTGTTTTACAAAAAAAAAAAAAAAAAAAAACAATGAGAAATTATAGACTTTGCTATTATATGTTGATGAGCCAATGGAAATTAAAATCTTCATATTAAAACCAAACCACTTGTCATTGAGATGTAAAATTTGCTTCATACTTCAAATGCAACTATCAATGGAATATTTCGTAAAACAGCAAATATATATCTTAACCTGTTCAATATGATTCTAGGCAAATTTTCATGAATAAATTTTTCGGACTAGATAAATGTTTATATACCATAGATGGAGCAAAAATTGAGCAGTGTTATCATGCAAAAGTACTTTGAACATCCATGAATCTTAATTAGGTTATTTAAATGGTAATTGAGGCTTAATTAGGTAATTTTAAAAGTACACTACAACACTTAAATATCAAAAAACCTTAAAATAAACCTCAAAAATAAATTGAGAAAATTAAAAAAAAAAGCTCTATCGGTACTAAATATGCATTTGCATACTAAGTGTTGGTATGGTATGGATAGACAATATCAGTCAAGTACCGGTACAATGCTTGGTGCAGAAACTGTGGACATTGGTATGCCCTAATATTAATCTGTTGGCTTGTATATTCAAATGTACAAAGTATGGTCTCATCATTTCTATATTCAATTTTATTTCTTTTGTTTTCTTGATCAAGTCCAAATGAATGCAATAGAAGCTTGTTCTTCATCTTTTGATATTTATGTTCAACATTTTATTGTTTAATGATGTACAATGAGCAGAGTCACATATGAAGCAAAACAACAACAAATAGATGAAACATACTCTTTTTAATTGAAATTATTTATATAGATGAATGCTACTTTTTGGACTTTCAATAACATTGATTTCTTGCTCTAGTTATAGCATAAGCTATTGCACTAGCTTAGGAGGCACCAAATGGGATCTTTGTGGTGATCTTACATCTCTACTGATCATTGTGTTTGGTATGTTATATCTCAATGATTAAAATCTCTAGACATTAACGATGAACTTGTTTGATATGACATGGGATTCTAAGATCACTTACATGTGATATCAAAAATATCTGTAATATATTTTACAATTGTCATGATAATTTATTGTTATTTCATATCATTTATGATTAGAATATTTAGATTAAATTATGATAGTATTATTTATAATATTATGTTATATGACAACATTACAAGTATGATATATTATATAATGTTATAATATTATATTATATTATATTAATATAAAAATAATATTAGGCTTTTTTTTAGTTATAAAATCTTAGCCTAAGATTACTGTCCTGAAGTGATCATGGATTCCCGTCCTCAGAGATGGGTAGGGATCACTTAGGTGGTGATTCTTGAAGTTGGGGTGATTTGGAATAATCATATAGGATTAATAGGGTGCAATCAAATGCGGTGTTTCCATCACCTCCGCCTGAATCACTGGTGATCTGGGTGGATCTCTCCTTACCAAACACTCCCTTGATGTTCAGTTTACTTACTCATCATAGTTGCATAAGCCTCTAACTTAATTCTGCATAAGCTTTGCTAGTAAGTCAGGCATTGACCACATACTAACTGATCTGGTTGAACTAATACTCGAGGCTACAATAAGCTCTCATATAAGTTATTTGGGGGGGATTAGGTCCAGGTGGTTTGGCCTGAAGAGGCAAAAAGAAGGAAAACAGGGAAAGGGGGGGGGGGGGGGGGGGGGGGCTGTGGAATTCTCAGCACATCTTGACTTGTATACAATTCATAAATATAGTCGTCTACTATATTTTTTAAGATAAGCTATATGAAATTATGTATTTCACCATAAAGCACATTTAAATAGCAATCCAGAGCTTCAATACAGATAGAATAGTTCAAGCATTTAGATCACTAACAGTGTTTTAATAGAAAATGAGCATTAAAACCAGTAGAGAAAGGAAAAAATGGAGGCTAAAACTGGCAAGTTCAGCCAATCAAGCAGTGCAGTTTGACACCCCATTGATATGGTACTTATAGCAGTACTTAACTGTACTGACCTGGAATCCCTTGATTTTTGATACCTTGGTTGTGCATCAAGAATACCTTGACTACTTAACAGACCTGATCTCTTGATCAACATGCCAAACCCTTCAGATACTTCAGAAAAATAAGTAGTAGCATGGAAACATTTAAATGAGGTTATAAATTGTGTTTGTTTCCAGTGCATTTATGTTGCTTGACTTGGTGCATCTTCATATGTTCCAAATGTTTCTAGACACTGAGAGTTGATTTTTGTCTTTTGGCTAATATTATGACTTTTTGATTTGGTTGTACTTCTTGGCGTCCATGATGCAGAGAGCACAACACTGCCCTGATACGGGAGGCAATTCATATTCTTTACTCATTATTACCTTATTATTATACACTATTCAGAGAGGCTAGTGTCAGTGGCATCCCTGTTATGCGCCCTTTGTGGCTAGAATTCCCTGCTGATAAAGAAACATATAACAATAGTGAGGCTTTCATGGTTGGGTCAAGTTTGTTTGTCCAAGGGATTTATGAGGAGGTATCGTATATGATTATCCTCTATTTTATGATTCTTTATCCATATTTTGTAACTTTTACTACAATTTGAGGGCTTCTTCCTATATACTTCTGATGTTGGACAGAGACAGAACTATGTGTCAGTTTATCTTCCTGCCGGGCAGTCTTGGTATAACCTAAGAAATGGAGTTGCATATGCTGGTGGTGTATCTTATGAACTGGAAGTTTCGAAAGACAGCATACCCAGTTTCCTGAAGGCAGGAACTATAATTCCCAGGAAGGACAGATTTAGGCGTAGTTCTACTCAAATGGTGAACGATCCTTACACTCTGGTATGCCTTTTATAACCTTTGTGGTCTTTGTTGCCTGCTGAGCCCTATATTTCTTTTTATGCTGCCTCTTATGCAGTGAGTTTTCCTTCTGATAGGCTTAGTAATATGATGGTTCTAAAAAACAGCTTTAATGTTCAGTCTAATCAGCATGACGCTGGGATTTGTTCAAGGCATACATGCATATTGTAGCATAAATTATGATGTGTCACATCTATGATTAAGCTATTACATAATCAGAAAGAAGCCCAGTTTAATTTCTCTTTTTTCTGTTTTTTGCTTTCTTTCCTTAGATCTTATCATGTACAATGGGTTTATGGATTTTTGACAAATCCTTAGATCTGTAAAAATCTTTCTTTTTTTTTACACCAGGTGTTTTTAGATAATTCTATTTTTCAGAAAGAAGCTGCTGAGATGTTCTGCTATTAATTGAATTCATTAAAAAGGATCTTCAGTCCATAGATCGTCCATGATGTCTTCTAGAATCAATAAGAACTTTGATTAAATGAATAACCTTCCTCTATTTATGTTGCTTCAAAAGGAACATATTTCCTGTTGAAGTATGAAACTTTTTGTGTGCTCGACTTTTTTTTTTAAAGTAAAATTAAAAATTAAGCTTATTGCACTTTAGTGCATCATAGAGGCAACATGTCCTTTAATCCTTAGATGTGCTCTTTTGCTTTAAATTTGTATTTCTATTTATAAATTAAGCTGCTAAGCTGTAATGCACATGAACTTTATCTTTTTTACGAACACATATATCTAAAATAATGTGTTGGTCCATTTGTAAATTGACTTATATATGGGAATTCCCTTTCATAACTGTTTTAATAAAAAATGCTACTATATTTAAATCAAGTTTATTGTATAAATTTTGATCTTTGTTGTTTTCTGTTAATGCTGTGCATGATATAAACAAAGTATGCATCATTTTGGGTTAACCGGTTGAGGCATGATGCAACTATAGTCTAAATCGTGCTATTGATTTTCTCCTGATGCTCTGAATCAAAGTTTAGGACTTAATTTACTGTCAATTTGTTTTCTTGTTGCTACATTCCCAAGCTAGGTATGCTAATATATAGGTTTTGAAGGATCATGCTTGGCATGGGATGAAATAGCCAAGGCTAGGACTTAAGTCTTGATATGACATGATCTGCCTAGGCCTGAAAGTTTCATAGTGGGAGGAGTGGGAGAAGAAAAAAGAAGATATTTCTTTGTGAATGTCTGTATCATCTAGGTCTTTGGAGAAGTTTATATGCAAATAGAATGTTTTGATTTGCAACACAGGCACATGCATGTGCATGTGTACGGTTGTGTGAGCACGTGCCTATGTGTATTTCTATGTGAAAATGGCCTATAAATTTGACCATGTTTCATTTTGAAATATATTTGTGTACCATGTTTTTGAAATGAAAGAGATGACCGACTATAGGATAAAGACTTGAAGGGATTGCATAGCAACCAAGCCCACTAGTTTAATCCGGAACAATATGTGTTGAATTGTATGCCAAGTGAGATTCTTTCAATAGTGTGCTTGACATTTCGTGACTAAAGGGGAAGTATTAAGGTTGTGAAGCATTTTAGCAGTACTTACACAACAGATAGACCAATGAA
This sequence comes from Calamus simplicifolius, assembly GCA_900491605.1. Classification (NCBI taxonomy): domain Eukaryota; kingdom Viridiplantae; phylum Streptophyta; class Magnoliopsida; order Arecales; family Arecaceae; genus Calamus; species Calamus simplicifolius. The sequence continues at coordinate 51,036 of UESW01003222.1, read as the reverse complement.
GCATAGAAACAGATACAAGATATGGATGGCATTATACGAATATGCTGATGCGGCAAATCTTAACATGCCATCCTAAGTGTCGGGACTAAACCATCCCGTTATCATCTCAGCGTCCCAATCAATGTGCTTTGTGACATGCCTCATACTAAGTGTTGGGACGTACCAAGATGGTGGCATGTCTCATTCCATAGAAAAACACACTTGTGATGGTGGTTCTATGGTTTTTGCTGGTTCTGGATTCTTTTGCTACAGCTTGTGAATTGGGTGATGCCCCTTGAGTTGGATGTATGCCGCATTTCTATCTTCGTCTCTCATGCATGTGCCTTGTGAATTGTTGGTAGGCATCTTTTTTAATAGGATTATTTGTGTTGTATCATTTTTTGCAAGAAGAATGGTCTCTATGTCAACTCGAAGCACCCCATTTCTGTGTGCTCTGGATGGTTAAATGCAAAAGGGTCCTATTAGGTGGCCACAGCATGCAGCCTGTAGCTTGGTGGTTATAGGTTTCACTTTTTAGCTGCACCAAATTGGGTAGTTGAGTATGTTTCTGGTAGTTTTACGGTCTATTGTTTATGTGAGTTCTTGATTTGTAAAGTATCTGTTATTTCTTGCTAGAAGTGTTTTACTGAGGTTTGCACTTTTTCCATGTATGCACTTCTTATTCTTGTGCATGGAATATTCTCCTTGTGTGGCCTTTTACATGTTATATTTGGGAACTGCTTCTCTCACAACTTAAACAGAGCTGGGATTACTTCCAAAATTTTGTTCATCATTTTTAATCATGAAATGCGCATGTTAAGATAGATATGTGAATAAATTAAGTGTAACAGAAATATGCATGTTAATATGGAAATATGATAAAACTTTAAAAGATAGAATTGGAAATAAATATATAAGAGAAATGATAGGAGTAGCCCCAATTGAAAATAAAATGAGAGAAAATCGATTATGGTGGTTTAGACATATACAACGAAAACCTTTAGATACTCCAGTTAGAAAGAGTGATCTTTTAACAATCTATGATAAGGATAGAGGTAGAGATAGATCTAAACTAACATGATATAAATAATTAAAAAAGATATAACTATTTGTAATTTGAATATCGACTTAGTCCTGAATAGAGCAGAGTATAGGAAGTAGAATCATGTAGCCCAGAGCTTAGATGAGTTGAGTTGAGTTGAGCATTCTTAATCATGATGAACACAAGGCATAAATAGTGACATTCTTAGATGTTCCAGAAGTTTATTTGTATTTTAATTGATATTGTTTGGGCTCTTTTTTTCACAATGGTTAGCAATAAGAACATTTATGGCCAATATTCATTTGGGTCTTGCCCTCAGGGCCATAATGTTCAGCCCACTGTCATCTGTAAAGATTGTATGGAGATGGACAATTTGAGATTGGTTTCTAATGCACCACTGGAAACCCAATGGTCCTAGACATCAATACAGAAGGGCAAGAATTCTCCATTTAGGATCTAGAAAAGATCTTAGAGGACATGAATTCATTTATGCTCTCCTCAAGCATTTTTTGGTGAGTGGGAAGTATTTGGTCCTCTAATATGCTCACAAGAGGGGTGTTTCCAGGTTTTTTGGCATGTTCTGGGCCATTTTAGCCCAGAGCACTGCTGACAACGTAGAGGATTCTAAGCATTCCGTAAGACAGTATCTGTGATCATGATCATTGGGGCAGACATTAAAAACTGAAGCAACCTTGCCTAATCATCATCAGGTTATTTTTCTTAATATCTTCCTTCAATACTTAAATGGGATTCCATAGCTGTTGGTGTTGTTTTAAGTGGGTAACATCAGCTTCATCTCTGTAGCCTGGATCTTTTAAGCATTTATAGGGAGTCCTTGTTCAATCATGTGAGCGGGCAAGTTACATATCCCGAGTCTGTTCAGCAAAAGTAACTGATCACCTGCATTTCTTCCTGCTGTAGGTGCTCTATATTTTCTTCCACATCTTCCATGGTCTGTTCTTAAGTTTGGAGTTAATTTTAACTTATGGGTGGCCTTGCAAATATAAAATGACTTATGATAGTCTATTCTAATCTGTTATTGGGATTGAGATCTACTTTTTCTGTAATCAATGGCTTCTTTATAATTCTTTGCTGTTTTTGTTTAATGTCTTTCTTGCATTATAATCGCCAGCTGCAAAAATTATGAAGTTGCAATGAATGTTTTGAGGCATCCTGCTGTGAAACACTCTGGTCTTTTTTTTTTTTTTAATTTTTGCACCACCAAATTTGACAGTGGATTGTCAATCTTTAATGTGCTCCATCAAGTAAAGCTGTTTCACTAGCAACGCATGCTGCTTTGTGTGATCAGGTGATAGCTCTGAATGAATCACTTGCTGCTGAAGGAGAGCTTTATGTTGATGATGGCAAAAGCTATGACTTCAAGCAAGGGGCATACATCCATCGCCGTTTTATCTTTGCTGATCACAAGCTAACATCCATAAATGTTCATCCTGCCAATTTAGGAGGGAAGTTCTCTTCAGACTGTGTTATAGAAAGACTTATTTTTCTAGGGTTACCATCTGGGGCGAAGAAAGCTGTGATTGAACCTGAAAATCGTGAGGCTGATATTGAACTTGGTCCTCTCACTCTGCGAGGAGGGTTGAGCCTGGATGCATTTACGGTCCGGAAGCCCAATGTCCGCATTGCGGATGACTGGACTCTGAGGATATTGTAACAATGTACTCCCTGGATCAGGAGTGTCCGTGTTAGTTTTAAATCATTTTCAAGAGAACAATGGTCCTCACTCAATTGTGCATTTGTTATGACCTACCGAGCCTTCTTCATGCATGTCTGCAATGCATGCGAATAGAATTTGTTTACATTCCAAATGCTATAAGACTCACCTACCCGCGATTAATCTGTTGCTGTGCAGCGCTTGGATTGAATGCTAGAATTCATGCCTACATGGTAGTGTTTTCACATTCAGATTAATCTGATCTGATCTGACAATTGTCGGTGGTTCTGGAGATACAGGCGCTAGTTTTGACCCCTGGGCCCTCGGGTATGATGGTTTCTTTTTTTTTTTTGGGCTTTCCAGGGACTCTCATGCATCTCTGGTTCGAAAACTTGTTTTTTATGTCTTAAAAAGGGTATTTTATATGACTGCTCAAGAGGAGATTTTCAAGTTACCGTGGAGTTCTCTGGTGTTCATTTGTCCACTTCAGTCCCACTTCAGGTGCTCTCTAGGACGATGGCGATTTCTATGAGAGTGCGAGCGAACTAGCGGAGTGGGATGTGGTCCAGTTTACGAACATTCCTGATGAAATAGGTCTCGGGTAACCATTTCTCCGCAACTGGTCATCCTGATTATGTTATTTAACGTAGGTCATTGCCTGATCATGTTTTGCTTGACGTAAGTTATTGCCCAATAGAGAAATATAAGTAGGAAACGCACGTCAATGGTCGTCGCTGCTTCGTTAATACAGTGTGGCTTAGCCCTGTTAAGTCAAATTATGGCTGAAGCCATGTTAGGTTCCAAGATTGCCGAAGGAAGTGAGGAGCTTCCAAACTGATATAATTGCTTCTCCAGCAGATCCCATCAATGGCGTGAGACAGTGCAGAAGTGAAGATATTTTAGGTGAAATGCCACGCGGAAATTGCTATTCACGTTTGATGGTCCGTTGCGACTTAAGGGAGTTTCCATTTTAAATCTCGAGAACTCGTCGTCTCTCTCTCTCTCTCTCTCTCTCTCTCTCTCTCTCTATATGTACCTTTCATCTCTCTCACTTTAGAACCTGGTTCGATGCGAAATTGGAATCGAATCCCGAGGAGGAAATCAGAATAAGAATAGCTTATTCTCCATCCTTGTCTAATTTACACGAGATTTAAGGTTAAAAGGTTAAGATAAAAAGCTTGAATAGACTTAATTTCAAGATGAACCATGAATGTATCGAAAGTTATGGAAAAAAAATAATTTTATCAAAAATTTCAATAAATCTAGCGACCGTTCTCGAGTAAAAATAATTGAAAATATTAATACAGGGATTAGCTCACCTTTGCTAGCAATATAATTAAGAGGTTATGAGGGATTCAGATGAGAAGAGATAGGCGATATCAGATGAGAAGAGGTGGAAGGAGGGTGTCTTGGATTGCATTTAAGTGAAATTGATTTGAAATTTTATGTACGAGTTTGGAATTTAAATGCTTCATTTGAGGTGGTAAATGGGTTGGATGGCCCGTGACATGGCCCGGCCTAGCATAGTATGGGCCCACCATGATGTAGGCCATGCTAGGCATGTCATGCTATAATATTCGTGTTGGGCCAAGTAGAGCACATCATCGAGGTCGTGTTGGCATGATGGCCCTGTAGTGGGCCAAGCTCATATGGCCTAGGCACTCTGGCCGGCCCGACATGGTATAGCTTTTGGGTAGTTGGCTCGAAAGATGGTATAGCTCACATGATGGGTCACCTGTTGCTCACTGCGTGTTTTGATATGGAAAAAGTCTTTGTGCACCTACCTTCAGTGCACAAAGCGCGCACCAGCCATGTAGGTTGGTCATTCGCACGCACCGATGCACGTGCGGTGCGGAAGAAGGCCCAATGGGTCTCCATACGAGTGCCGGTATGCACGGACGACCAATCCGCATGGCCGGTGTACGCTTTATGCATCGGAGGCCAATGCACAAAGACTTTTCCTTTAATTTTGTCCCTTCCCAACCATAAAAAATAACTTGTTTTAGGGGTGATTCTTATTCATTTTCTAAGAAAAGAAGACCATTTTATCTTTTAGCCAAAAATGACTAGCTTTTAACGATGTTTTTATCCATTGTCTAAAAGATCTATTTACTCTTCTTATTAGCCAAAATTGTCTAATTTGTAATGTTATTTTAGATATTTATATGCTCTTTGATGTGGCTGATCTAACGCCGTTAGAGAACAGTGAAGAAAGGAAACTGACGGAGCCCCCTTCGGCCTCAGCTCCCAACATCCATCTACGGCATTGCTCTCATAGCATTGCTCTCATAATGAAAAAAGAGGATAAGAGGGAGAAAGGGTCACCTCGGTTTCCCAAGGGCCACCTTTCGTCGTTAATGTCCGGTCGAGTCAATGGGCTGGAGCCATAGAAATGGTCATAATGGCTTGAAGAGGAATAAAGTGTCACAGACATCTCGCCTCGGCTCTCTTTTTCAACCTTTTGAGGCCAACCTCCGAGGCATTTATCATCCGCTTGCTCTAAGGCATTTATTGCCTTATTCTCTCCCTTATATAAAGGCATTTATGGTTGCCACATTGCTCCTCTCGGCCTCAACTCTTGCTTAGCCTCGATCGAACCTGCAGATGATAAGCTCCCTTCGGCGGTGAACAGTATCATGCAAGTGAACAGTGCCATGCAAGTATTCACCCTCGTCTTTTTTGAAGCTCATCCAAGGGCATGAACGGTGCCACACAAGCACTCTATAATCAATGCTCTACGAGGGACAATTGGCTTGAACTCAACATCATTCCCCCCCCCCAACACCTTGGGACCCACACGACTAACTTTATCACCCATCACTATCTGCGCAGGACAATCAAAAAGGTGACGTAGGGGACACGTCTGGCAAGCGCCATAACGATCGGCCATGCCTTGCAGCCACCAACTCTGACAGGACACGGCCTGCAGCTTGACATGTCACATGGAGGTAAGCTCCACTGTACTGCCATCAATTAATGCTCTGACAAGTGATCACGCCCCAAGCCCATGGACTCCAGACATCTATAAAAGGGTAAGAGGGACCCTGACCAAGTAAGACCAAGTAACTGAGAACTCACTACACTCTTAACGCTCATTCTTGCCCACAGAAAGCACGGCTTTAAGCCCCTCCCTTCTTCCCTCTTTCGAGCTTCCTCAAGCTCATGGCTGTTGCCTAGAGCACTGACTTGAGCGTCGGAGGATCCCCGTCGGAATCTCTAGCCCCCGGACTTGTTTGCAGGCCCGCAGGCGCGAGGAGCTCGCCTGAGGATCCCGGGCTCGCTGGAGGAGGCGACCGGACGTTCGCGGATGCTCAAGGCCGGTGATCTGGCGTCAATAGATTGGCGCGCCAGGAAGGGGGAGGGTCAGCGATGTTGGTTTGCAGATCCTCATCCCTTTTTCACCAAAATGGTGGATCGTGAAGAGGGTGATGACAAGAATCCGGGAAGCTTTCACCAGTAACGTTGGGGGGCACCCTCAACGAGTTGAGCAACAAGATGCTAGTTCTCTGTTTCACCATCACCACCAATTCGTGCCATTCAAGCAAAACACCGTGCCACCCTCACCCTAAAGATCCAAGCATTAACGGCAGTTGTTCAAAGGCTATGGGAGCAATATTCCATGGCCGTGGCAACAGGAGCAAAAGCAACCTCAAACTCAAGCTCAACGGCAATTTAAGGCTTAGGCTCGTTAGCCAGCAAGAGCGCCACTCCTTGCCACCCAAATCCTAACTCCTAGTCACCTCAAGTATTTATGGGCATTTTTATTCCTAGCGGTGATAAGCTAAGACATGCTGATGCTATTAATGCAAGGTGGGAGATGAGGACGAAGGGCTTTGACTGTTGACTCTATCTACCCCCTCTCTCTTTTCTCTGTTGCACCCAGAGCCAATCCGAGCCCAAGACCTCCTGCGGATTCCATTCCAGCTGCCCTCAGATTTCAGCACTGGTACCCTCCACCTTCAATCAACATAGTTATCTGGGGGGCAGGTCGTCAACTCAGCAGAAGGAGAGAGAGAGAGATCGTGGAAGCTAGAGGGCCCCTTGCCTTGAACCAATGTGGAGGTTGCCCAAATCCTGATAACTCCCAGCAACATCCTCTCCTAACCGTCCAACTTCAGCGGACTCTCCGGGCCGCTCATCTTCAACAGCCGCTGGCTGCCCGGGCTTCCCTCAGCGACCTCTGGCTCCCGAGTCCAACTCCGACTCTCGTCCATGGCTCCGCTCCAGCATCCCCAGCTCTGGATCCCATCTCTCTCTTTACTGCACCTCGAAGATGAGTCCCCAGCTTCATTTCGGAGAGGGGCTGGTCATCAACCAACTCCAGGCTCTGTCCCAACTTGATTCCCTGGGGGGCAGACCACCAGCGGGCGGAAGTGCTCAAATCCGCAGAAGGAAAATAGGGGTGCTACAAGAGCTAAGTACGCTGCACTTAAGATATTCTTCTTTCATTGATACTTAAAAATATCATGCAGGGAAGACCAACCCTGCATCAGCATTCAAGACCAATGTACCATTGGCACCGAAGATCGGTGTACCATCGGATCCAAAAGCCCGACTCCGGTCGGCACTCAAAGTCCAATGTACCATCGACACTAAAGCCCAAGGCCAGCTCGGCACAAAAGGCACCTGACGACACTCAACTCTCAGGCCACCCTTCGGGGTTAAAAAGGCACCTGACAACTCTCAACTCTTAGGTCACCCTTCGGGGTTAAAAAGGCACCTGACGACTCTCAACTCTCAGGTCACCCTTCGGGGTTAAAAAAAGCACCTGACGACTCTCAACTCTCAGGTCACCCTTCGGGGTTAAAAAAGCACCTGATGACTCTCAACTCTCAGATCATACTTCGGGGTTAAAAAGGTACCTGACGACTCTCAACTCTCAGGTCATACTCCGGGGTTAAAAAGGCACCTGACGACTCTCAACTCTCAGGTCACCCTTCGGGGTTAAAAAGGCACCTGACGATTCTCAACTCTCAGGTTACCCTCCGGGGTTAAAAAGGCACATGATGACTCTCAACTCTCAGGTCACCCTCCGGGGTTAAAAAGGCACATGACGACTCTCAACTCTCAGGTCACCCTCCGGGGTTAAAAAGGCACATGACGACTCTCAACTCTCAGGTCACCCTTCGGGGTTCAAAAGGATCTCAACGGCCTCAACTTTGCCTCAGCGGCTTCGTCATAGCCTCAACGGCTTCATTTCAGCCTCAGCGGCTTCAACTCTATATTAGCGGCAAACAGCCAATCGGGTAATACCTTCGTTTAAATTGTACACTTGCAACATATTGTGATTACTTTCAGCCATCAAGAAGCCCCAAGACAGCTCACAGCTAGGAGAGGCCAACTCCTCAGCTCATAGTTGATGGGCACGCACCTCTAAACTTCATGCCAAAAGTAAAGAGCCCCTTCCAAGCTCACCAACAAATGCCACAAACGTGGAGCCTCCCAAAACGAAGCAGAAGGAGATAAATTCCTCCAACAAAAGCTAAGTACAGTAAAGAAAAAGTTTCTTTTCATTAGTATCTAAATGTATTATGGGAAAACCAACCATTCAAAAGGCTCTCGATGGTCCTGTGATCAAAAGGTCACCCCCGGGCCAGCCATGAAACCCCCGCGGCGGTTTAAGACCTATGATTCCAGCGACCTCGAGTTATCCCTCGGGCTGGCCACAAAACCCCCGAGGTGGTTCCAGAGTAGCTTGACGGTATGGCGGCTAACGGATACCACTCGGCCTGGCTAGCATACGCCCTGAGTCGGTTCAAATCCCTAACAGCCCGTACCCGCTCGAGTCACCTCCCGGACCAGCATACAGACACCCGAGGCAATTTTATTTCAGCCCCCGCAGCTCTATTTCCGCTTCGGCAATTTTATTTCAGCCTCAACGGCTTATCTCTGCCTCCGCAGCATTATTGCAGCCTCAACAGCTTATCTCTACCTCCGCAGCATTATTGCAGTCTCAATGGCTCCCTCTGTCTCAGGAGCATCATCGCGGCTTCATTGGCTCTATGCCTCAACGGCATGTGGACGGGGACCCACATCCAAACTTCATGTCAAAAGTTAAAGACCCCAAAGTCAGGTGGGGATCAGCCACTTGGGAGGTGACGCCCTTTTGCCTTGCTGGAGTGGGCCCGCTTCATCTCAGGGGCGAGGGGCATCTGATGTGGTGATCCAATGCCATTAGAGAATCGTGAAAGAAGGAAACTGATGGAGCCCCTTTCGGCCTCAGCTCCCAACATCTATCAACGGCATTGCTCTCATAATGAAGAAAGAGAGTAAGAGAGAGAAGAGAGAGTCACGTGATGGGCTAGAGACTTTAATGGTGCAAAATGGTCATAATGGCTTGAAGAGCATTTAATAGAATAAAGTGTCACGGACATCTAGCCTCGGCTCTCTTTCTCAACCTTTGAAGCCACTTCTGATGCCAAACCTCCGAGGCATTTATCATCCGCTTGCTCCAAGGCATTTATTGCCTTATTCTCTTTCCTATATAAAGACATTTATGGTTGCCGCTCCTCTTGGCCTCAACTTTTGCTTAGACTCGGACCTGTAGCTGTCAAGCTTCGGCGGTGAATAATGCCATGCACGCAATGAATAATGCCATGCAAGTGAACAGATCTAAGGGCATGAACGGTGCCACACAAACTCTATAATCAATGCTCTACGATGGACAATTGGCTTCAACTCAACATCATTCCCCTAACGGCTGTACCTTGGGACCCACATGACTAACTTTATCACCCATCACTGTCTGCACAGGACAACCAAAAAGGTGACGGGGACACGTCTGGCAAGCGCCGTAATGATTAGCCATGCCTTGCAGCCACCAACTCTGATAGGACACGGCCTGCAGCTTGACACGTCACATGAAGGTAAGCTCTACTATACTGCCATCAATTAATGCTCTGACAAGCCATCAATTAATGCTCTGACAAGTGATCACGCCCCAAGCCCACGGACTCCAGGCATCTATAAAAAGGGTAAGATAGAGAGCACGACTCTAAGCCTCTCCCTTCTTCCCTCTTTCGAGCTTCCTCAAGCTCACGGCCGTTGCTTAGAGCACTGACTTGAGCGTCGGAGGGTCCCCACCGGAATCTCCAGCCCCTGGGACTTGTTTGCAGGCCCGCAGGTGCGAGGAGCTTGCCGGAGGATCCTGGGCTCGCCGGAGGAGGCGACCGAACGTTCGCGGATGTTCAAGGCCGGTGATCTGGCATCAACAGATTGACGCGCTAGGAAGGGGGAGGGTCATCGATGCTGGTTTGCAGATCATCATCCCTTTTTCATCAAAATGATGGATCGTGAAGAGGGTGATGACAAGAAAATGACTAGCTTTTAACGATGTTTTTATCCATTGTGTAAAAGATCTATTTACTCTTTTATTAGCCAAAATTGTCTAATTTGTAAGGTTATTTTAGATATTTATATGCTCTTTGATGTAGCTGATCCAACGCCGTTAGAGAACCATGAAAAAAAAATCGACCGAGCCCCTTCGACCTCGAAAGAGAATAAGAGGGAGAAAGGGTCACGTTATGTGTGTGGGTTTCCCAAGGGCCACCTTTCGTCATTAATGTGCTGGAGCCTTTAATGATGCAGAAATGGTCATAATGGCTTGGNTATAATAGTTTGAAGAACATGGAATAAAGTGTTACGGACATCTCGCCTCGCTTCGGGTTAGAGCCTTTAATGATGCAGAAATGGTCATAATGGCTTAAAGAGCATTTAATGGAATAAAGTGTTAATCTTGCCTCAGCTCTCCTTCTCAACCTTCGAGACAAACTTCCCATGTCAACCGAGGCCAACCTCCGAGGCATTTATCATCCGCTTGTTCCAAGGCATTTATTACCTTATTCTCTCTCTTATATAAAGGCATTTATGGTTGCCACATTGCTCCTCTCCACTTCAACTCTTGCCTCGGATCTTCAGCGGTAAATAGTGTCATGCAAGTGTTCACCCTCGGTCTTTTATGAAGCTCATCAAGGGCATAAACGGTGCCACACAAACACTCTATAATTAATGCTCTACGAGGGACAATTGGCTTCAATTCAACATCATTTTCCTCCCTTCAACGGCTGTACCTTGGGACCCACATGACTAACTTTATCATCCATCACTGTCTGCACAGGACAACTAAAAAGGTGACGTAGGGGACATGTCTGGCAAGCCCCGTAACGATCGGCCACGCCTTGCAGCCACCAACTCTGACAGGACACGGCCTCCAGCTTGACACGTCACATGGAGGTAAGCTCCACTGTACTGCCATCAATTAATGCTCTGACAAGTGATCACGCCCAAGCCCATGGACTCCAGGCATCTATAAAAAGGATAAGAGGGACCCTGACCAGGTAAGACCAAGTAACTGAGAACTCACTATACTCTTAACGCTCATTCTTGCCCACAGAGAGCACGGCTCTAAGCCTCTCCCTTCTTCCCTCTTTCGAGCTTCCTCAAGCTCACGGCCGTTGCCCAGAGCACTAACTTGAGCGTCGGAGGGTTTCCGCCGAAATCTCCGACCTCCGGGACTTGTTTGCAGGCCCGCAAGCGTGAGGAGCTCGCCGGAGGATCCTGGGCTCGCTGGAGGAGGCGACCGGACGCTCGCGGACGCTCGAGGCCGGTGATATGGCGTCAACAGATTGGCGCGTCGGGTAGGGAGAGGGTCGGCGATGCTGGTTTGCAGATCCTCATCCCTTTTTCATCAAAATGGTGGATCGTGAAGAGGGTGATGACAAGAATTCGGGAAGCTTTCAACAGTAACGCTGGGGCCCACCCTCAACAAGCTGAGCAACAAGATGCTAGTTCTATGTTCCACCATCACCACCAGTTCATGCCATTCAAGCAAAACACCATGCCACCCTCACCCTGAAGATCCAAGCATTAACGACAGTTGTTCAAAGGCTATGGGAGCGATATTGCATGGCCGCGTGGCAATAAGCTCAGGAGCAAAAGCAACCTCAAACTCAAGCTCAACGACAATTTAAGGCTCAGGCTCGTTAGCCCGCAAGAGCGCCACTCCTTGCCACCCAAATCCTAACTCCTAGTCACCTCAAGTATTTATGGGCATTTTATTCCTGGTGGTGATAAGCTTAACATGCTGATGCTATTAATGCAAGGTGGGAGATGAGGACGAAGGGCTTTGACTATTGACTCTGTCTACCCTCTCTCTCTCTCTTTTCTATGTTGCACCCAGAGCCAATCCGAGCCCAAGACCTCCTGCGGATTCCATTCCAGCTGCCCTCGGATTTCAGCACGGGTACCCTCCGCCTTCAATCAACATAGTTATCTGGAGGGCATGTCATCAACTCAAAAGAAGGAGAGAGAGAGAGACATTGGAAGCTAGAGGGCCCCTTGCCTTGAACCAATGTGAAGGCTGCTCGAATCCTAATAACTCCCAGCAACATCCTCTCCTAACCGTCCGACTTCAGCGGACTCTTCGGGTCACTCGTCTTCAATAGCCACTGGCTGCCTGGGCTTCCCTCGGCGACCTTGGCTCCCGAGTCCGACTCCAACTATCGTCCGTGGCTCCGCTCTAGCGTCCCTGGCTCTGGATCCCATCTCTCTCTTTACTGTACCCCGAAGATGAGTCCCCATCTTCATTTCAGAGAGGAGCTGGTCATCAACCAACTCCAGGCTCCATCCCAACTTGATTCCCTGGGGGCAGACCACCAGCGGGCGGAAGTGCTCAAATCCGCAGAAGGAAAACAGGAGTGCTACAAGAGCTAAGTACGCTGCACTTAAGACAGTCTTCTTTCATTGATACTTAAAAATATCATGCAGGGAAGACCAACCTTGCATCAGCATTCAAGACCAATGTACCATTGGCACCGAAGACTAGTGTACCACCAGATCCAAAAAGCCCGACTCCGGTCGGCACTCAAAGCCCAATGTACCATCGGCACTAAAGCTCGAGGCTAGCTCGGCACAAAAGGTACCTGACGACTCTCAACTCTCAGGTCATCCTTCGGGGTTAAAAAGGCACCTGACGACTCTCAACTCTCATGTCACCCTTCAGGGTTAAAAAGGCACATAACGACTCTCAACTCTTAGGTCACCCTCCGGGGTTAAAAAGGCACCTGATGACTCTCAACTCTCAGGTCATCCTTCAGGGTTAAAAAGGCACCTGACGACTCTCAACTCTCAGGTCACCCTCCGGGGTTAAAAAGGGCACCTGACGACTCTCAACTCTCAGGTCACCCTTCGGGGTTAAAAAGGCACCTGACGACTCTCAACTCTCAAGTCACCCTCCGGGGTTAAAAAGGCACCTAACGACTCTCAACTCTCAGGTCACCCTCCGGGATTAAAAAGGCACCTGACGACTCTCAACTCTTAGGTCACCCTCCGGGGTTCAAAAGGCTCTCAACGGCCTCAACTTTGCCTCAGCGGCTTCGTCACAGCCTCAACGGCTTCATTTCAGCCTTAGCGTCTTCAACTCTGTATTAGCGACCAACGGCCAATTGGGTAATACCTTCGTTTAAATTGTACACTTGCAACATATTGCTGGTTACTTTCAGCCATCAAGAAGCCCCAAGACAGCTCACAGCTGGGAGAGGCCAACTCCTCAGCTCACAGTTGATGGCACCCGCTCTAAACTTCATGCCAAAAGTAAAGAGCCCCTCCAAGCTCACCAACAAATGCCACAAATGTGGAGCCTCCCAAAACGAAGCAGAAGGAGACAAATTCCTCCAATAATAAGCTAAGTACACTACAAGAAAAAGTTTCTTTTCATTAGTATCTAAATGCATTATGGGAAAACCAACCATTCAAAAGGCTCTCGATGGTCCTGTGATCAAAAGGTCACCCCCGGGCTGGCCGCGAAACCCCCATGGCGGTTCAAGACCTATGATTCCAACAACCTCGAGTCACCCCTCGGGCCGGCCACAAAACCCCCGAGGTGGTTCCGGAGTAGCTCGACGGTATGGTGGCTAACGGATACCACTCAGCCTAGCTAGCATACGCCCCGAGTCGGTTCAAATCCCTAACAGCCCGTACCCGCTCGAGTCACCTCTCGGACCAGCACACAGATGACCGAAGCAATTTTATTTCAGCCCCCGTGGCTCTATTTCGGCTTCGGCAATTTTATTTCAGCCTCAACGGCTTATTTCTGCCTCTGCAGCATTATTACAGCCTCAACGGCTTATCTCTGCCTCTGCAACATTATTGCAGCCTCAACGGCTCCCTCTGTCTCAGGAGCATCATTGCGGCTTCATTGGCTCTCTGCCTCAACGGCATATGGACGGGGACCCACATCCAAACTTCAGTCAAAAGTTAAAAACCCCAAAGTCAGGTAGGGATCAGCCACTTGGGAGGTGATGCCCCTTTCACCTTGCTGGAGTGCGCCCGCTTCATCTCAGGGGTGAGGGGGCATCTGATGTGGCTGATCCAACGCCGTTAGAGAACCGTGAAGGAAGTAAACTGACCAAGCCCCTTTCGGCCTCAGCTCCCAACATCCATCCACGACATTGCTCTCATAATGAAGAAAGAATGAAGAAAGAGAATAAGAGGGAGAAAGGGTCACGTTATGTGCCTGGGTTTCCTTAGGGCCACCTTTCGTCATTAATGTCTTGTCGAGTCAATGGGCTGGAGCCTTTAATGGTGTAGAAATGGTCATAATGGCTTGAAGAGCATTTAATGGAATAAAGTGTCACGAACATCTCGCCTCGGCTCTCTTTCTCAACCTCCGAGGCCAATCTCCGAGGCATTTATCATCTGCTTGCTCCAAGGCATTTATTGCCTTATTCTCTCCCCTGTATAAAGGCATTTATGATTGCTACATTGCTCCTCTCGGCCTCAACTCTTGCTTAGCCTCGGACCTGCAGCTGCCAAGCTCCCTTCAGAACAGTGCCATGCAAGTGAACAGTGCCATGCAAGTGTTCACCCTCGGTCTTTTCTGAAGCTCATCCAAGGGCATGAACGGTACCACACAAGCACTCTATAATCAATGCTCTACGAGGACAATTGGCTTCAACTCAACATCATTTCCCCCCCCCCAATGGCTGTACCTTGGGACCCACACGACTAACTTTATCACCCATCACTCTGCGCAAGACAACCAAAAAGGTGGCGTAGGGGACATGTTTGGCAAGCGCCATAACGATCGGCCACGCCTTGCAGCCACCAACTCTGATAGGACACGGCCTGCAGCTTGACACGTCACATGAAGGTAAGCTCCACTGTACTATCATCAATTAATGCTTTGATAAGTGATCACGCCCCAAGACCACGGACTCCAGGCATCTATAAAAAGGATAAGAGGGACCCTGACTAGGTAAGACCAAGTAACTGAGAACTCACTACACTCTTAACGCTCATTCTTGCCCACAGAGAGCACGGCTCTAAGCCTCTCCCTTCTTCCCTCTTTCGAGCTTCCTCAAGCTCACGGTCGTTGCCCAGAGCACTGACTTGAGCGTTGGAGGGTCCCCATCGGAATCTCCGGTCCCCAGGACTTGTTTGCAGGCCCGCAGGCGCGAGGAGCTCGCCGAAGGATTCTGGGCTCGCTGGAGGAGGCAACCAGACGTTCGCGGACGCTCGAGGCCGGTGATCTGGCATCAACACCGACCAGTTTATTATCCAAGTTTAACGTGGGCTAATAAAAAATGAGTCTTAACTCAAACTTGATTCGATCCAATCTAAAAGTCTGAATCTTGTAAACCTCCTTCTTCTTCATTATAATTATTTTCATCAATTTATTAAATAAACTCTCATTAAACTTATTTTTCTTTTTAATTTCATATTAGCTTTGCATTATGTTTGAACATCATAATTCATTATTTATTTTGATGGATTCATGTTTATATTGCCCGCCCATAAGTACACCAATACATATTTTAAACTCCACAGTTTATAGACTTAAGAATAATAAATTAAGGATAAAATTAAAATTCTTTGAATGAAAATTTTGTTTTAAGTTAGCTCTTTTTAGTTTTTATTATTTGTTTAGTGATTTTATATTTGATTATTAAGATTTTAGTTATGAAAGATATGCTAGATTCTTGATCCAAATACAAAACCTAATTGATCCAATGTTAATGTAAGTCCAAATATTTCGAGTTCGATCTAGGTTATACTTTGTTTCTGATTTAGATCCAAATGATCTATTAGGTTTAGATCCAAATGATCTACTAGGTCTAATATCCTTTCCATGGATCAAATTTAACTTGACTCGATTAATAAATAGCTTGGGTTTGGGCCTAAATGATGTTTGAAATATGAAATCAAGTCAGGTCAAAAGGAAAAGTCTTTGTACACCACTTTCGGTGAGCAAGTCCTACATGGGCTGCACCGCTTCTCCTTATTGATCAACATGGATCCTACATGGCCTGACGATGCGAAACATGATAGCTCTGATACAATGTTACATTTTGATCATGACGTCCATTAAAAGCACTTGCCCTTTATTTTAAAATTGGTATGCAGATAAAAATGCCCTTTCCCTCCAGCCTACTTCTCTTCTATAGTATTTATACATAAGGCGAATGACATGCTTGCCCTTTACGCCATCCTACCTTTACCGTTAAGACACCGTAGGTTTGGCAACATTGTAGGAGGAAATCGGCCAAAAATCAATAGTATTAAGACACCCCAAATTTACTATTAAGGCACCGTAGTTACAAACCGACGATACTCATGCTTAAAATGAATGCTGGGAAAAAGCCTCGCGATATTGCAGAAGAAAATTGGCTGAAAATCAATGATAACACCCCAGCTAAAATAGTACGACATCCTAGTTACAAACCTAAGACACCTATTCAGGAAATCGCCCGAAACATCCTAGCTTTACTGTTAAGACACCATAGGTTCAAACTTACAACACCTATGGCCTTACACCGGATGTTAGAGAAAAGCCTCGTAACATCGTAGGAGAAAATTGACTGAAAACCAGTGAGGACACCCCAGCTGAATTATTACAACACCTAAGTTACAAACCTATGACACCCGTTCAGGCTTAGGGAAAAAGCTTTACGGCATCCCAGGATAAAATCGGTTGAAACAAAGCTACGACACCTCAGCTTATTCTGGGTCTTCCAGCTCATGGAAAGAAGATCGACACGTCCTGCAAGTTGTTCAATGGAAGGTTGTTCAGACGATTTGGCCGGGGTTTAGATCTTCGTAAAAAAGGGTTAAAGAAGTTAATATATGGACTCTGATCATCCAAGATATAGGGGGATATCGATGACACTGTTAGACTTTGGATCACCTACATGTTTGCTATATTTTTTGCTCCAAAGATTAATCAGACATGTCCACGATATCTCATCCAGCACTTGGATGACTTAACTCAACTAGAGAAGATCGACTGGGCTTCTGCATTCAAGGAGTTGACCGTTCTGGCTCTCTCAGAAGTCGCTGCTTGCTTGCGATCCGAGGAGCCGGTCCACTCAAAGAGAGTAAACAAGGTTAGGAGGTAGCCTACCATGTTCGGATGCTCGGCAGCACTGGTGGTAAGGATTATTGAGATGCAGAAAGAGTGCCGTTATTATATTTTTTTGTAAATATTATATTTTTTTATATCCCAAAATTATCATGTTCAGGCATAGTTCCTCGAGCATACATCAATGCGAGCATCAGTGTATCTCAATAAACTGCCTCGGCTGTTGAAGTGGTATGACAACCAATTGAAGGTCTAGTCTGTTCGGGTTGCCAACATGCAGCCTCATGGTAAGCTAATCCATTGCTTCATTGCTCTGATCATATTTTTTTACTTAATTTATTAATATTTGTTTTAAATTAATTTGTTTATCATCTTGCCTTGTAGTTGGAGGGAGCTACTGTACCACTATCACAAGAGTGTTGGCTTCTTACTCCATAGACAATAGCGTCCCATGAACCAATAGAAAGCTGTGCAAGCTGTGCCAAGTTGAGGATTGAATTCGAGTGCGTTAAGGATCAACTCGACGATGTCAGGCATAGGCTTGCCATAGCTGAGAGCCTTCTCAGTTCATTGCTCATAAAGGAGAGCAATGCAAGAAATAAGGAGGACAAGGGATAGGGAAAGACAGAGGAGGGGCATTCCCTGGAGTGTCTTTGCGAGCCTAGGAATGAAAATACAGAGGAGAAGAAGAGGGAGGAGGAGCATTCCTTGGAGTATCCAATTGAGCCTGGGAATGCAGATATAGAGGGGGAGAAGAGGGAGGAAGAGCATTCCTTTGAGTGTCCAACTGAGCCTGGGAATGCAGCAAAAACAAAGGAGGAGAAGAGGAAGAAAGGGCATTCCTTGGATTATCAAACAGGGTCTAGGAATGAAAATAAAGAGGAGGAGAAGAGGGGGGAGGGTATTCTATGGAGGGCCAAGAGAAGCTTAAATCCGGAAAAATAATCATCACCCCTGCGTCCTCTGATAATAAATTTGTCATCATTGTGGCCTCTAATAATAAAATTGTCATCCCTGCGCCAAAGGGTGATGAGGAGGACATACAATTCGTTGGAATGCCTTCGCTTATTAAGAGAGTAAAAAAGAGCCCGAGAAGCGTAAGGCATCCAAGGTCACAGGAGATTCTTATGAGACAGCCCGTCCTAGAAAGTCGTCGAAGATAGTGGGCACATCAAAGGCCGACATAAGAATCGAAGATGACCAAATTATGATCAAAATTTTTTTAAGCGAACGAATAACCGACGAGATCGTGTACACCAATAAATTAGGTGGTGCCATAACAAGGAAAAGTCTTCAAGATCTCATTAATAATGATATGATAATAGACAATGTAAGTATATCAGGAAACATTTTCTTAATGTTAATTTTAGAATATTATTAATCAATTTACATTGCATTGGCAGATTATTGATGTTGGGCATGAGTTTTTTTTGAGGACCTGGATAGAGCACTCGAACCGATATCATAAGTGTATCTTTGCATCTATTTTCGCAGCCGCTTTATGTCTGAATTCTCCATTAACTGCTCATGAACTCGCTACAACATCTGAAGCTTTGATATTTGACAATGTAATCGATGAAGAAAAGGCCTAATTTCATTTTTTTTTTCCTCCATCATTAACTTGGAAAATTTGCACTGGCATCTGGTTGCTGTCGACATAGAAAGAAAGGTGTTCATGCACCTGAATTCATTAAAATGCAATACCAGGTACAAGGCCAATGCAAAGAAATACCATAGCATTCTTGGCTATATATTCCATATATACTGCAATAAGGAAGAGGTGATGACTTGACCGATGGAAGAGATTTTGGATTGCCCAAGCTAACCTTCCGGATTACTGGATTGCAGCATATACTGTCTAAAGTACATGGAATGCCTTGCTCATCGGGACAATCCTAATATTAAGATAGATTTCATGGAAGATGAAATAAGAGATTATCGGCGACAATTAACAACGACGATATTGAGAGAAGGCCTCAACCAATGAGTCTTTACAATTAGCAACAACAATTAGCAAGAGTCTCTACTTGGCTAACGAGATGAGCACTTTCCAATCCTTCATTTGGCCGAAAAAAAAGATACTAAGACACCCTAGTTACAAAGCAATGACACCAGTGCTTAAAACAAACTCTGTAGATGAGACTTGCGATATTCCAAGGAGGAAATTGGCCAAAAAAATAGCTACAACACTCTAGATTTAAGACTAAGACACTCTAGTTATAAAGCTACGGCATCCATGCTTTATCATTGATGGAAAAAAATTTTATATATTCTCATGTGTTAGTTGACTAATACATAAGCATCAAACTCATCCATCAATGTTTTGGAAGGTGGTATAATTCTTTCCATATCCTCTCTGGTGTTAGTTAACTGCATACAAGTCTAGTACATATTGATGTATGTGGACCAATGGCACTTGTGCCAAAGAAAGATATTACTACTTCATTACTTTTACAGACGATCTTTCTATGTTCGGTTATGTCTATCTTATGAGACATAAATCTAAGTCGTTTGAAATGTTCAAACTATATCATAAAGAAGTAGAAAAACAAATACGAAAATGTATTAAGACCCTTTGATCAGATCAAGGAGGAGAATACCTTTCAAATGACTTTATGACATATCTAGGGGAGAATGAGATTCTCTCCCAATGGACTCCTTCAGGAACACCGCAGCACAACGGTGTATCAAAAGAATGAATCGATCCCTGTTAGATATGGCTCGGTCCATGATGGGTTTTGCAAGCTTGCCAATATCATTTTGGGGATATGCATTCGAATCAGCTTGTCATATTCTTAATAAGGTTCCAAGTAAGTCTGTTCCTAAAACTCCACAAGATGTGGTATGGATGTAAACCGATTATCATCTATCTGAGAGTCTGGAGATGTTTGGCTTATGTGAAACGTGCAAAATCAGACAAACTTGAACCCAAATCTGATAAATATTTTTTTATCGGCTATTCAAAAGAAACCAAAGGATATTACTTCTGCAATAACTGAAGAACAAAAGTTGTTCATCAGTAATAGAGCAGTTTTGCTTGAAAAGAAGCTCCTTAGGAAAAGAACAAATAGCTCTAATGTTGAACTTGAGGAAGTTTATCAAGTAGAATGAACAACACAAACCATTGAACCCTTAGAATCTGAGTTGATTAGATCAAACTCAAAACCCATTTTAGATGCACCATTAAGGTGATCTGAAAGAGTACCACATCAATCGGACAGATACTTAGGTTTCTTGGTCCAGAACGAGGATCCTATTGAGCTTGATGAGAACAACGAGGATCCGATCACCTATATGGATGTTATGCAAAGGACTAACTCTGATAAATGGCTTGATGCCATGAAATCCAAACTTGATACCATGAAGGATAATAATGTATGAACATTAGTTGATCCACCCGAAGATAAAACCCATAGGGTGTAAGTGGGTTTTCAAGAGAAAAAGAGGCGCAGATGGAAAGGTAGAGACCTATATGTTAGTAATAGTGCCCTAGGCCTATTGTATGGATATGGTATTTTAAATATTTATGAACATTTACTATTATCATAATTTGCATGTTTATTATATAATAATGTCCTTGAATAATATTATGAATTATTCTAAATGTCCCTAATCGGTTATTGTTGTGGGAATAACAATAAATTAAGATTAGTATGAAATTTGATTGATATTCATGGGATGAATATGTGTATGAGATACAAATCAAATTTATATATATTGTTGAGAATAAATATTGGACAAGACCCGCCTTGAGATTAATACATGGATCAAAGTCATAAGTTAATCTCTAGTAGTTGTGTCATTAAATCCTTAGACCTGAGATTGCCATAGTTCTCAACATAAGGAATATTATGTTTCGACATAATCAAACGTTGTCTTTAACCGGATGATTATAAAGATTATGATTGAACATAATAAGAATCATGTAGTGAGATGTGAGTGATTAAGATGGAATTTGTCCCTCTTATTATAAGAGAGATATCTCTGGGCCCCTCGATGATTGAGACTGAGAAATGCATGGCCATGCTCAAATGAATTGATTGAGATCAATATCATTTGTTTAGTCAGTCTAATTGGGTTTCGAGAAATTAAAGATAGAGAGATATAAGGTTGACTTTATCCATGCCTTATATTCTATCAAGATATCATGTGACAAAAGGATTATGTTAATAGCTACTTTAAGGTTGTCTCGGAACATGAGCTTTTCATTTAACTTGGGTAGTCATAATGTCTTGCTAGAGGCCGCTTATGACTTGTAGGTTCAAAATGTGATTTAGGCCTACTGCCAACGTTAATTGAACCTATAGGATCGCACACTAAGAACGGACAATAATGGTTACGATTTGTTACTCTCTATATAATTTAAAATGATGAGATTATTTTAAATTACAAATAATAATTAGTTGTTATTTAGATTCGAGTTTAATTTTGAGAAAATTTAAATTCGTAATTTAAATTGTGACAAGTAATTAAATTGTTACATTTTCTTATTGGATAAGGAAATAATCCATAAAGTTTTTTTGGTTAAAAATATATATTCCTTATTTTGTAAGGAAAGGATTTAAATTGTTATTATTTAAAAGGAGTTTTAAATAAATATAATTAAAATCTTAGTTAACCAAAATTCCTAGCAAGCTTGTATATATGTTCGATATATACGTTTTAGAGTCTGTGGGGCATTTGAAAGGTAACGTCGATTGGGGCATTTGAAAGGTCACGTCGATTGGGGCATTTGAAAGGTCACGTCGATTGGGGCTTTTGAAGCGTCATATATTTTGCCTTAAAGATGGAAAAAATAGAGTTGAAACATGGGTTCATTTTTGTAAAAAATGGAATGGTTGAACTAGCATTCAAAACCATTTTGGTGTCCGTTCGTGTGTGGATACTTGTAGAGGGTGATCGTCTTTCTGAAAGCAGCACCTTTGAAGATCCGAGAAAACCCAACACAAGAACAGAAGGATTATACTGATTAAAAAGGTAATAAAAAAAGGTAATATTTTTGTTTATCCTTCTTTCGGTTTTTATGAAACGCATGTGATTCTTGGTGGGTTATAAATTTATTTTGTTTCCGCTGCAATTTTATTCCAATTAGATTGGGATTTTTCATTCCGTAACCCAACAGTGGTATCAGAGCCTCTTGCGTTTTCATAAAAATCGAAACTGCCATGTTTGATTGTATGTATGAGATGTATATGATCTTGGCATGGTTTGCATTCTTGTATATATATATGATATTAGTGTTTGCACGAACGACATAGATAATAGGTTTTCTAAGGTGTTAATTGATGAATCTGTTTCCTGTAAGGATTCGTTAATATGATTAAAAATCCGAATGGGATATTGCAATTAAAGTGTTTAATATCTTGATATATGATTTCGGTGATGTCTTAATTAGATTAATACATGAACTGAATTCACATATCAATAAGGATTTATCAATTGCTGTTTATGGTGGTGCGGATGTGAGCCTTAAATTTATTGATGAGATCAATAAAATCAAATTTTAGGATGAAACTTTATTGTATCTCCAAATTTTAGGAACCGCAGTACTACCTAATCAGAGCGCCTTGTAAATTTAATTGGTTTTAAAAATATGCCTATTTTCTTTAATGCAATATGTATATGCTATATGATAACATGATATATTTTGCATGGTGTGTTGCTTTGCTTTGTATGGTGCATGGTATGGCCTTGTGACCAATATGATTGGCAGGTTTTTATTATTCTTTTACAAGGGTTGTAATTATCACATATATGGCCTGCATGCTATTTTGTTTCATTATAATTTTTCTTTTACTTTTAGTAGTATTTGTTTATTTATTGTAATAAAGCAAGAAGACAAAGCAAACCATTTAAAATCCTGCAATCCAACCATGGTGATAGAGGAGCTAGGTGTCTATGCACATGATGATGGTCAAGTAGACATTATGGTGTTGCTCATTATTACCTAGGATTGACCATTGATCTTCATATTGGCTTATGAAGATCAATCTTGATAAGGTCATACTATGACATGTTTATTATATACATGTATGAGATGCTATGTATGATGTTTCATAAGTATGTGATGCTATGTATGATATCAATGAGTATGTGATACTAAATGCATGATGAGATCTGTTAATCTATCTAGATCCCTCACATAAAATCTTAAGTTGACATGCCATCCATATTTGAACACTTGTCAAGGCTTTTATCACCTTAATGTGGGTTCTACCAAAGTAGAAGTACATTGGGTTACATTAGTGAGGCAAGATGGGTAATGGTGCTACCCATATGTTTAAAAATGGTTTAACTTAATTAGGTTATCAAAACGGTTTTGGGCCTAATGGCATGAGATGGGATTTAAACATGCCGAGACATATGATGTCATAATCCCATAAATTTCTAAGAGTTGCATGAGTTGCAATTGGTAAGAGTTACCTACCTAAAAAACTTAATTTTAAGCGTCATGCCAAAGCTGACTTAAAGTTGAGTATAAATATGGATCTTAGCTCACTAAATTAATATGATTTTATCATTGAGGGTTGTTAATTTAGTGGGAGTTTTTCATAATCAAAATACTTAACGAACTTTGCATTTATTGTAGATGGCCAACAATGATAACAATTCTACTATGTCACTGCGATCAATCCTTGCGAAGGACAAACTTACTGGGACTAATTTCCTTGACTGGTTTCAAAATTTGAGAATTGTTCTCAAACAAGAAAGGAAGCTTTATGTCCTGGATCAACCTCACCCTGAAGAACCAGCCGATAATGCTTCTAGAGCTGAAAAGAATGCTTATGAGAAGCATCATAATGACTCTATTGATGTTGCATGCTTGATGCTAGCTACCATGAGTTCTGAACTTCAGAAAGATTTGGAAAACATGGAAACTTATGATATGATTGTCAATCTAAAGGAAATGTTCCAGCAACAAGCAAGGCAAGAAAGGTATGATACTACCAAGGCATTGCACTCTTGTAAAATGGCTGAGGGTGCTTCAGTTAGCGCTCATGTGTTGAAAATGAAAGGCTATATTGAGCACCTTGATAGGCTTGGATTTCCAATGAGCCAAGAGTTGGCAACAGATTTGATCCTAAATTCACTTCCTGATAGTTATGATCAGTTTATCATGAACTATAACATGAATGAAATGGACAAATCAATTTCTGAGCTGCATACGATGCTTAAAACTGCTGAACAGAATATTAAGTCCAAGCCTGGCCATATTCTGATGGTTCAAAAGGGAAAGGGCCTTATGAAGAAAAGAAAAGGAAAGGGTAAGGGAAGGGCTGGAAAGTCCAATGCTCAACCCAAGCCCAATCCTAAACCCAAGGCTAAAGCCCCAAAGGAGGGTGTCTGTTTCTTTTGCAATGAACCTGGTCATTGGAAGAGAAACTGCAAGCTGTATTTGGAGGATCTAAAGAAGAAGAAGAAGACTGGTGAGACCGGTTCTTCAGGTATTTATGTTATAGAGATTAATTTCTCTCCTTCTAGTTCCTGGGTATTAGATACTGGATGTGGATCTCACATTTGCACAAATGTGCAGGGGCTCAAAAGGAGTAGACAACTGAAGAAGGGCGAAGTTGATCTTCGAGTAGGCAATGGAGCAAAAGTTGCTTTAGCTGTAGGAAGTTATGAACTTTCTTTGCCCAGTGGGCTTTTGTTAGTTTTGAACAATTGCTATTATGTTCCTACAATGTGTAGGAATATTATTTCAGTTTCTTGTTTGGATAATGATGGTTTTTCTTTTATTATTGAGAATAATAATTGCTCCATTTATCATAAAGACATGTTCTATGCAAATGCCGAATTACTAGATGGTCTTTATGTTTTGAATCTTCAAAAATCCAACAATTCTTCTGTCTATAACATAACTACTAAGAAAGTTAAGTCCAATGACTTAAATTCAACCTATCTTTGGCATTGTCGCCTTGGCCATATAAATGAGAAACGCATATCAAAACTCCATCAAGATGGACTTTTGAACTCATTTGATTTTGAATCATATGATACATGTGAATCTTGTCTATTGGGTAAGATGACAAAGGATCCCTTTACTGGACACAGTGAAAGGGCCAATGAATTATTGGGCCTAATACATACAGATGTATGTGGACCATTAAGTTCAGAAGCCATAGGAGGTTACAAGTACTTCATTACATTTACTGATGACTTCAGTAGATATGGTTATGTCTACTTGATGAGACACAAATCTGAATCATTTGAAATGTTTAAATCTTTTCAATATGAAGTACAAAACCAACTTGGCAAGACAATCAAGGCACTTCGATCTGATCGAGGTGGAGAATATTTGAGCCAAGATTTTTATGACCATCTTAGAAGTTGTGGAATCATTCCACAGCTAACTCCTCCTGGAACACCGCAATGGAATGGTGTGTCTGAAAGAAGGAATCGAACCTTATTAGATATGGTTCGATCTATGATGAGTCTAACAGATCTTCCACTTACCTTTTGGGGTTATGCACTTGCCACAGCTGCGTTCACACTAAATCGAGTTCCAACCAAAGCGGTTGAAAAGACGCCATATGAGATGTGGAATGGTAAAAAGCCCAGTTTGTCTTTTCTTAAGATTTGGGGTTGTGAAGCTTATGTAAAACGTCAAGTTTCAAATAAGCTGGAACCCAAGTCTGATAAATGTTTTTTTGTGGGATATCCTAAAGAGACTAAAGGATACTACTTTTACAATCCCATTGAGAACAAAGTGTTTGTTGCTCGGAATGGTGTCTTTCTAGAAAGGGAATTTATTTCTAAAGGAACCAGTGGGAGCAAGGTACAAATCGAAGAGATTCGAGAACCACAAGATAACATTGAACCGCCTGTGGATGCTCAAAGTCAACAAACCACTGTTGACACACCACCTGTAGCACAAAAGTTACGTAGATCTGATAGGATACGTCATGAGCCCGAGAGATATGGATTTCTTGTGACTGATAATCATGATGTATTGTTAGTGGATCAAAATGAACCTACTACCTATCAAGAGGCTATGTTAGATCCAGACTCTGAGAAATGGTTAGAGGCCATGAAGTCTGAAATCCAATCCATGTATGATAATCAGGTATGGACCTTGATTGAGCCACCTGAAGGTACAAAGACTATTGGGTGCAAATGGGTTTTCAAAAAGAAAACTGACATGGATGGTAAAGTGCATACTTACAAAGCAAGGCTAGTTGCAAAAGGTTTCAAACAAACTCATGGTATAGACTATGATGAAACTTTTTCACCTGTAGCCATGCTTAAGTCTATTAGAATTCTTATTGCCATTGCTGCATATTATGACTATGAGATTTGGCAAATGGTTTCTTAATGGAAACTTACTTGAGGATGTGTACATGACACAACCTGAGGGTTTTGTACAACCTGAGAATTCTAGTAAAGTATGCAAGCTTCAAAGATCCATTTATGGTTTGAAGCAGGCTTCTCGGAGTTGGAATCTTCGTTTTGATGAATCAGTCAAAGAGTTTGGATTTATCAAAAATGAAGATGAACCTTGTGTTTACAAGAAAGTTAGTGGGAGCGCCATTGTATTTCTGGTCCTATATGTTGATGACATTTTACTCATTGGGAATGATATCCCTACCTTGCAGAGTGTCAAGTCTTGGTTAGGGAAATGTTTCTCAATGAAAGACTTAGGTGAAGCTGCCTATATCCTAGGGATAAAGATCTATAGAGATAGATCTAAGAGGCTGATTGGTCTAAGTCAAAGTACTTACATAGACAAAGTACTGAAAAGGTTCAGTATGCAAGATTCCAAGAGAGGATACTTGCCTATGTCTCATGGTATTACACTCAGCAAATCTCAGTGTCCTAACACAAAAGATGAGCGAGAGCGCATGAGTAAGATTCCTTATGCTTCAGCAATAGGATCTATCATGTATGCTATGTTGTGCACTAGACCAGATGTCTCTTATGCTTTAAGCATAACGAGTAGATACCAGTCAGATCCCGGTGAGAGTCACTGGACGGCGGTCAAGAACATTCTTAAGTATCTGAGAAGATCTAAAGATATGTTCTTGGTGTATGGCGGATTGGAAGATGATCTAGTTGTAAGTGGTTACACAGATGCAAGCTTTCAATCTGACAAAGATGATTTCCGATCGCAGTCAGGATATGTGTTTTGTTTAAATGGTGGTGCTGTTAGCTGGAAGAGTTCGAAGCAAAGCACTGTTGCTGATTCTACAACTGAAGCTGAATACATAGCAGCATCTGATGCAGCAAAGGAAGCAGTTTGGATCAAGAAGTTCATTACTGACCTTGGAGTGGTTCCTAGCATCACAAATCCTGTTGATGTTTATTGTGACAATAATGGTGCTATCGCACAAGCAAAAGAACCTAGGTCACATCAGCGATCCAAACACATTCTTAGGCGTTATCATCTCATTCGAGAAATCATTGAGAGAGGTGACGTAAAAATATGCAGAGTTCCAACAGATGACAATGTTGCTGATCCATTGACTAAGCCTCTACCACAAGCAAAGCATGATCGTCATGCTAGGTTCATAGGTATTAGATACATTGATGAGTGGGCCTAGTGCAAGTGGGAGATTGTTAGTAATAGTGCCCTAGGCCTATTGTATGGACATGGTATTTTGAATATTTATGAACATTTACTATTATCATAATTTGCATGTTTATTATATAATAATGTCCTTGAATAATATTATGAATTATTCTAAGTTTCCCTAATCGGTTATTGTTGTGGGAATAATAATAAATTAAGATTAGTATGAAATTTGATTGATATTCATGGGATGAATATGTGTATGAGATACAAATCAAATTTATATGTATTTGTTGAGAACAAATATTGGACAAGACCCGCCTTGAGATTAATACATGGATCAAAGTCATAAGTTAAACTCTAGTAGTTGTGTCATTAAATCCTTAGACCTGAGATTGCCATAGTTCTCAACATGAGGAATATTATATTTTGACATAATCAAACGTTGTCTTTAACCGGATGATTATAAAGATTATGATTGAACATAATAAGAATCATGTAGTGAGATGTGAGTGATTAAGATGGAATTTGTCCCTCTTATTATAAGAGGATATCTCTGGGCCCCTCGATGATTGAGACTGAGAAATGCATGGCCAGGCTCAAATGAATTGATGGAGATCAATATCATTTGTTTAGTCAGTCTAATTGGGTTTCAAGAAATTAAAGATAGAGAGATATAAAGTTGACTTTATCCATGCCTTATATTCTATCAAGATATCATGTGACAAAAGGATTATGTTAATAGCTACTTTAAGGTTGTCTCGGAACATGAGCTTTTCATTTAACTTGGGTAGTCATAATATCTTGCTAGAGGCCGCTTATGACTTGTAGGTTCAAAATATGATTTAGGCCTACTGCCAACGTTAATTGAACCTATAGGTGTTGGCCCAGATGGCAACCCAAGAGGGGGGGTGAATTGGGTTCTTTAAAAATTAAGCTTTTTAAAACAATTTAAACTATTGATGAGAGGATGTAAACAATTAATTCAAGTTAAAGCACGATAGCAAGAGAGAGAGATAAATAAGCACAGCAAACACAGAGATTTTATAGTGGTTTGGTGTATCCAACACCTACGTCCACTCACAAGCTCTACTTGGGTCCACACATAATCTCCTCGATTACAGTCGAGTTGTTTTACAAGCTTACAACCCAAACTTGTTGTTTTCTCGGGATCACAACGAACCCAGCCGGTTTACACGGGCTCACCAGCACAAAACCCAACACACAAGCTATCCTTAGCTTGTGACGAGGTACACTACCTCCACTAATTCAACCCTCTGATTGAATTAGCAAACTACAAGATAAAGTATGAGTTTAATACAAAACAGCTCCTTTAGAGCAGATATTTCAAAATAAAAGCAGGTTTAGAAGGGCCTGTTTAGATCCGATTTGAGTGGAGGCTTTTCTTCTTTTCTTCTTTTCCTCAACTCCTTTGAAGTGTGGAATCGGGCCTCAGCTCAGATTCTTCACGGATTGAATGTTGGAGTTGATTTGAGCTTTCTCTCCCTTTCTTTGAATGTGAAAAATCTCTTGATTTGATCTTGAGTGGCTCTTGGATTTTCTTCTAAAACTTTCTTGGATTGATGAACTTGAACACAGATGAAGTCTCCTTTGATTTCACACCTTTTCTTTCACTCTATTTTTGAATCTCGGATTTTTTCAATGATGCTCTGTTTTTCCTCTTTTTCTAAAAGATCTTTCTTTTTCTCTCTTGATTTGTATATCTTGTTGTTGATTTGAAACGACCTCTCTATTTATAGACTCTGCAAAAATATAGTCGTTAGAAACAAAGAAATCTAGCCATTATTGAAAAATCTTACCGTTGACGCTGAGTTGGCATTCAGAAAAAATCACGCCCAGATTTGTTTGGAGTCGGCTCCAACTTTAGGCGAGTCGGCTCGAAGACGCGATGCCAAAAATAGAAACATTCAGAAAGTTAAGGGGTCGACTCATGAAAAGCAAGGGGTCGACTCGAGAAGTGCTCAGAAAATAACTCTCTGGTGTCTGAGCGGAGTCGACTCACACAGTCATGGAGTCGGCTCGACAAAATCGGGGGTCGACTCGAGAAATCACAGGGGTCGACTCGAGACAAACAGACATCTCTGTATACTGAGTGGAGTCGACTCTGAAACTCTAGAGTCGGCTCCGGAACGTATCAAAAATCAGAGAATTTTCTGATTGACTTTGAAATCGTTCCAGATTAATTTTAAATCAATTTTTGACTTGAATATAATAAAATTGACATTAGGAATCAATTCAAGATATGTTCCAAAAACTCATTGATTGAGATATGAAGTATAAAAAATTTCTTTTTGAAAGCTTAAACATGGAGCTTGAAGCTACTTTGAATTGATTAAAGTCATACTTAACATACTCATTGATTATGATAAATAAATTCATTGCTCATGTAAATAAATTCATTGCATCTTTTAATATACTCATGGCTTTGGTAATCATCAATATCATAAGATTGGGGCAACAATTTTTCAACAATCACCCCAACAATTGGTATGATACCAGGTTTTAGGATCAAGCCCCTTACCATCTACCAAAAGCTATAGCTATCAGTAAAGGCGGTACTTTATTTCCTTAAGCCCCAAGGCTAATTCCTGCAGGGCACCCCCCACAGTTCACACGGCAGCGCAGAGCCCCCACGCTAAGCGGGCGAACTTGAGGGGCTTCGCAATGCGTACACGTGGCACGCACCGGTTGGTTGGGTTGTCAAGCACCGATGTCATATGTGGGCCCCCATAAGCCCATGACAGCGAATCCCTAAGAGAGACGTTGGCCCCCATAAGCCAACAATCTCCCCCCCCCCCCCCCCCCCCCAGCGACACCCGGGGGATTCGAACCAACAACCTCGCTCTGATACCAGGTTTTAGGATCAAGCCCCTTACCATCTTACCAAAAGCTAAAGGCGGTACTTTATTTCCTTAAGCCCCAAGGCTAATTCCTGAGGGCACCCCCCACAGTTTACAATGGCAGCGCAGAGCCCCACGCTAAGCGGTGGGCGGACATGAGGGGCTTCGCAATGCGTACACATGGCACGCACCGGTTGGTTGGGCTGTCAAGCACCGATGTCATATGTGGGCCCCCATAAGCCCATGACAGCGAATCCCTAAGGGAGACGCTGGCCCCCATAAGCCAACATAGGATCGCACACTAAGAACGGACAATAATGGTTACGATTTGTTACTCTCTATATAATTTAAAATGATTAGATTATTTTAAATTATAAATAATAATTAGTTTTCATTTAGATTCGAGTTTAATTTTGAGAAAATTTAAATTCGTAATTTAAATTATGACAAGTAATTAAATTGTTACATTTTCTTATTGGATAAGGAAAGAATCCATAAATTTTTTTTTGGTTAAAATATATATTCCTTATTTTGTAAGGAAAGGATTTAAATTGTTATTATTTAAAAGGAGTTTTAAATAAATATCAATTAAAATCTTAGTTAACCAAAATTTCTAGCAGGCTTGTATATATGTTCGATATATACGTTTTAGAGTCTGTGGGGTATTTGAAAGGTAACGTCGATTGGGGTATTTGAAAGGTCACGTCGATTGGGGCTTTTGAAGAGTCATATCATTTGCCTTAAAGAAGGAAAAAAATAGAGAGTTGAACACATGGGTTCATTTTTGTAAAAAATGGAATGGTTGAACTAGCATTCAAAACCATTTTGGTGTCCGTTCGTGTATGGATACTTGTAGAGGGTGATCGTCTTTCTGAAAGGCAGCACCTTTGAAGATCCGAGAAAACCCAACACAAGAACAGAAGGATACATACTGATTAAAAAGGTAATAACAAAAGGTAATAATAAAAGGTATGTTTGTTTATCCTTCTTTCGGTTTTTATGAAACACATGTGATTCTTGGTGGGTTATAAATTTATTTTGTTTCTGCTACAATTTTATTCCAATTAGATTGGGATTTTTTATTCCGTAACCCAACACTATAAAGCCCGTCTGGTTGCCAAGGGATATCGTCAACGTTATGATATTAGCTATGACGAGATGTTTTCTTCTGTGGCAATGCTGAAATCCATTCGAATTATGCTAGCCATAGCAGCACACTTAGATTATGAGATTTGGTAGATGAATGTTAAAACCGCTTTTCTAAATGATAATTTAGAAGAATAAGTGTATATAATACAACCCAAAGGTTTCATATCTGTAGACGAGTCCAAAGTGTGCAGGCTACAGAAGTCCATTTATGGACTTAAGCAAGCATCTAGGAGTTGGAACATATGATTTGATAATGTAATCAAACTTATGGCTTCGTTAAGAATAAAGAAGAACGTTGTATCTATAAATAAGCTAACGGTTTCGTTATTATATTTCTTGTATTATATGTGGATGATATTCTCTTAATCGAGAATGATATCCTTGCATTACAAGGAATAAAGACTTGGTTATCATCATAATTCTCTATGAAAGATTTAGGAGAAGCATCCTACATCCTAAGGATGAAGGTCTATAGAGATAGATCTAAGAGGATGCTTGGTTTATTCCAATCTACGTACATTAATACCATGCTAAAGATTTTTTAGCATGAAGAATTCCAAGAAAGGCTATCTTCCTATAGGCCATAGAATTAATCTCTCCAAGAAGGATTGTCCGACAACTCCTAACGAAAGAAAACATATGAGTCGAATTCCATATACTTTGGCAGTGAGATGAATTATGTACACTATAACATGTACAAGACTAGACGTGGCATACTCACTTGGAGTAGTGAGTAGATACCAATCTGATCCAAAAGAAAAACACTGGCAAGTTAAGACAATCCTTAAGTATTTACAAAATACTAAGTAACAGTGGTTAGTCTATGGAGAGTCTGATTTGAAACTTATGGGATATACTAATTTTAATTTCTAATCAGATCATGATGACAGCAAAAGTGTATTGGGTTTCATGTTTATCCTGAATGGTGGAGCTGTCTACTGAAAAAGTTCCAAGCAACATACAACGGCAGATTCAGTGTGTGAGACAAAGTACATCGCTGCATCAGATGCCACAAAAGAAGCTGTGTGGCTGTGAAAGTTCATCTCCAAGCTTGGAGTGATACATTTATAGATGGACCAGTCCTGTTGTACTCTGACAGCACTGGTGTCATAGCTCAAGTGAAGGAACCACGAGCACAACAGCGCACCAAGCACATACTGCGTCAATTTCATCTTATTCGAGAGATTATAGAAGGAGGTAACATAATCTTTAGAAGATTGACGGAAAGAAAAATCTAGGCGACCCATTTACTAAAGCACTCAGCATCAAGGAGTTTGACGACTATAAGTTGAAGATGGGTATTAGATACTGTAATGAGTGGCTTTAGGCTAAGTGAGAGTTTGTTGAGAATTGTATCCTAAAGCCAATCATTTGATGATTATGCTGATGTAAATAGCATATAAATTGATATTAATAAAAGTTATTTGGCAGTTTATTCATTACAAGAACATCTTCTTAAACTCCTGATTGTAATGAAGCCCTTAGGATCTTCTTTTACAATAAAGAAGGATATCTTTGAAGGTCCTCAAAGGTTCGCGACCATATGATATACTATAACAGGGCCATAGTACTATCAATTATAGGACGTTGTATATCATATTTGTTGGTTATCCTCTTAACCAAGGAGTGTAGAGACACTGGTCTGACATACAGGTGAAAGTGTAGGAGTACATTTCACCGAACATGACTCATTTTGGATACTCTACTATCAAGAGTTAATCCGAGAAGATATAGGTATAGTATCCTTAAGACCTGAAGATCACAACCGATGGCTTACAAGAACTCATTGTACTTAGGTGCTGGACCACCTAGATTTTTAATCCAGCTACGAAAGGTTACTGAGTGCACTCAAGTACTTGTGATAGTCAGTTATGGATCAAGATGAAATTTGACCTATCCTATTGAAAGAGAAATGCTTGTGTTTCAACTTAGCAAGACCTTGGCCAAGGCACTTCATGTGAAGGCCACATGACCACTAAAGTTGAAATCACTTTATGGATTTGCTGTTTAGAGTTGACAGGCTCTTAAGCCATCCTTAGCATTTATGATCAAAAGGATAAATTATATGGTAACTATTTCTTAGGGTTCTTTGAGTTTGCTTGGCAACTCTTCGACCTGTCCAGACGTTGGGTTCCATTGCTAGATGGGCACATCGATTAGTATAGAAAGTTGTTTCTATGCAACCGGCTTAGGTTTGAACCTAGAGGGTCACATGCATTGAAGTTTTCCAAGATGATCTATTTGCTAATCAACGATTGAGAATCGTATATGATTTAATTAATCAATTTGATTGATTGAATTATCTCAATTGAGTTAAGTACAAGTGAATAAGATTTAATTGGTTTAAGTCTATTAGAAGGACTAATCAATTTCAAATATTGATTTGAAATTAGTCTTGATTTAGATTTAAATAGATTCAGGACTAGCCAAATTTGATTTGGGCTAGGACCATGATCTATGTAGGTTTAATCCAATAAATTCAAATTAGCTTAAACAAAAACCCAAACTCAAACCCCATGTGTGAAAAGATTTTTCTCGCATGATGAACTAAATTCTTATCTCATGAGAAATTAAATTCTCATGTAGAATTTAATGTATAACCTTTAATCTTCTCCAAACAGTTTCCGTTGGAATTCTAAGTGTTGAATTCATGTGAAATTGATGTGCCTCTTTGGTTTCCAACAAATATTAGAATTTTAAGTGTTAGAATTCATGTCTCTTTGGTTTCCATTGAACATCGAAATTCTAAGTGTTAGAATTTACTTCTTTTTGGTTTTCACCAAACGTCGGAATTCTAAGTGTTAGAATTCAATGGGCTAAAGGTTGAATTGAGCCTATAAATAGAGGACATTCTTTACCAGATAAAAAGATGGATTGAAATTCTAAAGAGTCAGAACAAAATGATATAGTTCTAAGAGTTAGAATAGAAAATTCTAGTGTGATTCTAGTATTAACAAAAGTTTGGTAGATATTGGAGGAAGATTCAAGTGGGAGGATTCAATATCAGCAAAGTTATTTTTCGCGATCTAGCACTTACCGGGAATCCGATCATTCGGGGACTTTGCATGGATGATCTAGAGGCCGGACGATTGAACGGCTGCAGAGCATAAAAATTTACCTATTGTTCTTAAGGTAAGTGATATGATCCCTAGATCTTAAGGCACGCTTCAAGACAAGTAGTATGACTTCTTATCTTGAAGATCAAGATATGATCTTTGATGATTTTATTTATATACATAATTTAGATCAAACGATCCTATAGTATAAAGAAAAGATATGATCTTGATGCATGTTGGATAGATTAATATTTAATCTTTAAGCTTTCGCATTGGTAGTTGTTATCAAAATTTTAAAATATGCATGTCTTGGAGGTGTTTCTCCCTTCAAATGGTATCAGAGCATGGTTTAGTCTTGATCTAATTTATTACATGTAAATTAGTGTTCTTACTAATTTTATAATCATAGTTAAATTGGATCACCAAGCCATCCGATCATAGATGGATTAAAAATCCTTATTACCCCAATCAACGAGGTATTCTATGACGTATTGCGGTGCCACTATGTTCATTCATCTTTGATGATTAGTCAAAAGATAATTTATATTGATCTTTAGCAAAACACATATTACACACACTCTCAAGAGAAGTTTTACATTTGATACATATTGATGTTATATAAGATATAAGCATGATAATTGCATGTTTAGAATAAAACATAGATATAAGAGTTTGTTGTCTATGTTATGAAACATACAAATATTTATGAGAATCTTATTTGAATGTCAAATATATATTCATAATCATTTTAGAAATGATCTAAATAAAGGAATTATGAATAGTTATATAATGCATGTGATGCATGATTCGAAATATATGATATAAAGTGGAAACATGAAATATACTTAGTCTTTTGGGTTAGCTAAATCAGGTCCATAAAGGGTTAGACCCTAAGGTTTAAATCAAATGGACTATAAGAGTATTTGATCAAATATAAATTAATTAGATTAGGTTAAGGATGCTCTAAATCAAACAATAGTTGTAGTTGATCATGTCCATGTCTTTGGTTAAACCAAATGGAAGTAGATTAGGCTCCGTGGTTGAGCATGAATCTCTTAGATGGTCAAATCAAAATTGGTTAACCATATGATGTCAAGGTAAGTTGGCAAGTTGCTCTAAGATCAACGATCGAATGGTTTTTAATTGGGAGCTACTTATACTGATGTATTTTTAATGAGTTAATTGCATATCCCTTCCATCGGTCTCACTTACCTGGTCAACATGGTGAACCATTTATGATTAAGATCATTTACCTTATTCGAGTTGACCCATGCCTATAAGGAAATCAGTCTGACTGATTTAGGTGCCACTTAACCTGACTTAATCTTGTCTCATTCTACTGACTTCATAGATTCAGTGGAGAACTTGATTAGTCAATTTATCTTCAGATTATTAAATCCTCTAAAATTATTAGGTCCTTAAAATGAAATAGTTATATGATAACTAATCATAGCCTCCCATTAAGGTGAGTGATAATGAGTCCGATGTCTTGATAATCATTGGAGGCACTCCATGCCTGGTGCTTGTCAACCATCAAAATTATCATTCATTATATGATAAGTCAGCGTAACTATTAAATAGACAGTCAGGTGGGCCGAGCTTCACTCGGGCTTGGTTGTTATAGATAGGTTCGCACTGATTATATTATTTAATGGTTGGACCTAACCAGAACTTTCAGTGGAGGCACTCTATGCCTGCTGAAGAGGAACATGGGGTAAAATTGAACACTAAGAATGTTTAGGAAAACAATTGGTTTTGAACCTACTCTTAGATGCATATGGGTTGACCAAGCTTCACTTGGGCCTGTATGTAGTCTATATGGATCTTAGTGCCCATTAAAGAATTAAGAATAATTCTTTGAATTGGGTGTAGAGGCTACCAATTTGAACAAAATAGTGAGAGAATCTTTAGACTAAAGTCCAAGTCTTTAGACTGAATCAATTTATATACTAATAAACTTTAGTTTTTCCTTATGCAAAAATGGCCACTAATTTATCATTAAGGTCCCTATTGGATAGTGACAAGTTGAATGGTTCCAATTTCAATAGCTGGTTCAGAAAACTTAAGATCGTCCTTGAGCATGAGAGGATCTATATATTCTGAATAATCCTGCACCAAAGATACCTGATGCAAACACCCAAAGTTCTGAAGAGAGACACTTATCAGAAGTGGCTCAATGATAGAACTACCATGCGTTGTATCATGCTAGCAGCAATGAACGATGAATTCGGTCGCCGGTTCGAGAATGCTCAGCAGAAGAAATCATTCAAGCGTTGAATGAATCTTTCGGCACACCCGACGATGTTGAAAGGCACAAGACTAGTTGTGCTATTTTAATGCTCGAATGAGGGATGGATCTCTGTCACTGATCATGTATTATACATGATCGAGAAGATAGAACTCCTAAGCAAGCTCGGCTTTTTTTACATGAGCAGTTGGGAAAAGATGCGATCCTGAATTCCTTGCCTCCATCCTTTCGACCTTTCCTTACTCATTTTCGAATGACAAAGCCTGCAGTCAACTACCACGGTTTGTTGGGGTTGTTACAGAACTTTGAGAAGGATAACCAGCTCTCTAAGGGTTTGGTTAATATGGTTGAAGGATCTAAGGTAGGGCGTAAACCCTTTGGGAAAGGAAGAAGAAAAAGAATAAGAAAAATGTGCAACATGCTAGGACATCTATAAGGGGTCAGATGCAGAAGAAGAAAGTTATAAAAGTCAGACTGAATGCTTTCATTGCAAGATGCAAGGGCACTGGAAGAGGAACTGTCCTCTTTACATTGCCACACTTGATCCAAACAGGCCAAAGAAGAAAAAGGGGCAAGATGTTGCTCAACAAGGTATTTATATGATAACACCTTGTAATTTTTCTGTATATGATAATCAGACCTGGGTATTGGATACTGGAGTCCTTTTAACATTTGCAATTCATTGCAGGGACTACAGGTCACCAGAAGATTTGAGGACAATGAAAGATTCCTTAATGTCGGCGATGGAAGATTAGTTCCAGTTCTGGCATTAGGAGTTCTTGAAATGGTTTTCAATAGAAATGTCATTATACTAAATGATTATCATTTTTGCCCAACGTTCTTGTTGAACGTAATTTCTGTAGGCCTTCTGGCCAAAAGTCATTATGAAATTTCAATAAAGGATGTTACTTTGAATATCATTATGAATGGAGTCACTGTAATGACTGGGCATTTATCTAATGGCATTTATATATTATCACAGCCTGTGAATGTAGTGTACAATTCAAGTAAGCACCTAGAACAACTGATGTCACAGACATTTATCTTTGGCACCATCGGCTGGGTCATATCAATAAGAACAGATTAAACAGGTTAACTCAGGAGGGCATCCTTCGAGTTGATGATTGTGAATCATTAACTACCTGTGAATCTGTCTTCTTGGTAAAATGACCAAGTCATCTTTTACTGAAAAGGTGAAAGAGCCAAAGAGCTATTGAGTCTAGTACATACTGATGTATGTGGACCAATGAGCACTTGTGCCAAAGGTGGATATTACTACTTCATTACTTTTACAATGACCTTTCTAGGTTTGGTTATGTCTATCTTATAAGACATAAATCTGAGTCGTTTGAAATGTTCAAACTATATCATAAAGAAGTAGAAAAACAAATAGAAAATGTATTAAGACCCTTCGATCAGATCGAGGAGGCGAATACCTTTCAATGATTTGTGACATATTTAAGAGAGAATGAGATTCTCTCCCAATGGACTCCTCCTAGTAACACTGCAGCATAATAGTGTGTCGGAAAGAAGGAATCGAACTCTGTTAGACATGGTTCGTCCATGATGGGTTTTGCAAGCTTGCCAATATCATTTTGGGATATGCATTAGAATCAGCTTGTCATATTCTTAATAAGGTTTCAAGTAAGTCTGTTCTAAAACTCCACATGAGATGTGGTATGGACATAAACTGGTTATCACCTATCTGAGAGTCTGGGGTGTCCGGCTTATGTGAAACGTGCAAAATCAGACAAACTTGAACCCAAATCTGATAAATATTTTTTTATCGGCTATCCGAAAGAAACCAAAGGATATTACTTCTACAATACTGAAGAACAAAAGTTGTTCATTAGTAATATAGCAGTTTTTCTTGAAAAGGAGTTCCTTAGGGAAGGAACAAATAGCTCTAATGTTGAGAACGATTGAGGATCGTATATGATTTAATTAATCAATTTGATTGATTGAATTATCTCAATTGGGTTCTGTACAAGTGAATAGGATTCAATTAGGTTTAAGTCTGTTAGAAGGACTAATCAATTTCAAATATTGATTTGAAATTAGACTTGATTTTTATTTAAATAGATTCAGGACTAGTCAAATTTGATTTAGGTTAGGACCATGATCTATGTAGGTTCAATCCAATAAATTCAAATCAGCTTAAATCAAAACCCAAACCCAAATCCCATGTGTGAAAAGAGTTTTCTTGCATGAGGATCTCACATGATGAGATAACTAAAATCTCATCTCACGAGAAATTAAATTCTCATGCAGAATTTAATGTATAAACTTTAATCTTCTCCAAACGGTTTTGGTTGGAATTCTAAGTGTTAGAATTCACATGAAATTGATGTGTCTCTTTGGTTTCCACAATTCTAAGCGTTAGAATTCACGTCATCAAACATCGAAATTGTAAGTGTTAGAATTCATGCCTCTTTGGTTTTTATCAAATGTCGGAATTCTAAGTGTTAGAATTATGTCTCTTTAGTTTTCACCAAACGTCGAAATTCTAAGTGTTAGAATTTAATGGGCTAAAGGCTGAATTGAGCCTATAGAGGACATTCCTTACAAGATAAAAAGATGGATTAAAATTCTAAAGATTCGAAACAAATGATATAGTTCTAAGAGTTAGAACAGAAAATTCTAATATGATTCCGATGTTAGCAAAAGTTTGGTGGATCTTGAAGGAAGATTCAAGTGGGAGGATTCAAGATCAGCAAAGTTATTTTTTCGCGAGCTAGCAATCTCGAGAATCCGATCATTCGAGGACGATTCTAGAGGCCGAACTGTTGAACGGCTGCAAAGCACAACGAATTTATCTATTATTCTTAAGGTAAGTGATATGATCCCTAGATCTTAAGGCATGCTTCAAGACAAGCAGTATGACTTCTTATCTTGAAGATCAGGATATGATCTTGATAATTTTATTTATATACATAATTTAGATCAAACGATCATTTAGTATAAGGCAAAGATATGATCTTGATGCATGTTGGATCGATTAATATTTAATCTTTAAGCTTCCGCATTGGTAATTGTTATCAAAATTTTAAAATATGCATGCCTTGAAGGTCATTTCTTCCTTCACTTTTGTCCTAATTTGCTCAGAGTCTTGAATTATAAGTTGTGTACTTGCCTTAGCTATGCAATTAGTATCTACGACAGTTTTGAATTTTGGTGTTAGATCATCCATCACTAAATTAAATGCATCTTTAGACATGGAGGCTATCTATGCGAGCTTCATCATCCAATGACTCAGCAAACTATATATACAATCATAACATAATTTTATCGAAAACATATATTAAGACATTTCAAATAAATAAATGTGATTGCGTACTGTGATTTGATGTGCTTTTATCACAACCTTCAGTATTGTAGTCAAAATCATCGAATTGGTATTTCATTTTCTTGCACCATCTCTTTAGAAAGTACTTATTTGGTAAACAAAATACGCTGCTTTGATGAAGAACCAACAAGGCATGCCTATACAGGTAACCCTTGAACTGAAAGGATCAATACGGGCATTGGACATCCTTAATATTTTTATCGTATGACACGACATAATTTTTATCATCTCCTTGCCAATTCCATCGACTTTAATCCTTTCATATAACTTTACAAAATATACACAATAGTTCTTAACTTCCTTGATCAATTTCGTATTTAATGCAGCCATTTCAAGGTCTCATTCTGAAATTTTTGAATATGCGCCTTGTATACTTTCCTGCAGCTTGCCTCTCAAAAGGTGAGAATATCTTTAGGAAAGTAATCATTTGCAATGTCCTATTATCTTCCTTATTTTCGACCTCATACCTTTTCTTCAAGGCATCATCGTACTTATCTATAAACTTCGTAAGTGTAGTCTTTGAATTTATAAACCCATCGAAGAAGTGATTGATGTCGTCGCTCCTTTGTGAAGATAATATCTATGTACATAATTATGTCAAAAAAGGAAGCATTGAACATGAACATGAACTAAACACAATGTCCTACAAACCTGCGAAGAATGTATCCTTAAGGTACATTGGACCCATTTATCTTGACATTCGTAGAGGACATTGAACCAATTTATAGCCTTGCATTCTTTATATTTCTCCATAAGATGTGCCCACCTTTCCTCGAATGACTATATGGTCAGTGAATTATATATTGCCTTATCGAAATCAACCATAAATTTGAGATTTGTTGTGCAAATATGGCCAATCTTTTCATGTATCTTCTTCAATATATGCCAAAGACAAAATCGATGTCATGTGTTAGGAAAAACCTCTCTAACAGCAGCCTCGATTGCCTTATCTTGATTAGTTATTATGGCAATAGGTGCTTGATCACCATTTGCATCTAGCCATGATTGAAAACCCATTTATATGTCTCAGTCCTCTCATCAAACAACAATGCGCAACCAAGCAAAGTAGATTATCCATGATGGTTGACCTTGATGAATGGATAAAAATGCATTTGATATCTATTTGTCAAGTAGGTTGAATCAAAGCTTAGAACAATACCGAAGTATGTGCATGCTAATCTTGACCTTTGATGAATTCAGAAGACAGACATGAGATGATCATTATCATTAAGATATAAGGTATAAAAAAAATTAAGATTTCTGACTTGTATTTCGGTAAAATGAATTATCATCGACTGAACATCTTCTTTTTTTAGTTTAGACTGACGTTCATAATAAATAAAATTATGACAATCCTTTTCTGTAAAATTAAGCGAGCCATTAGCTTTCCCATCATCCCATCAATCACACCATGGCCATCACCAAGCGACATATAACTTTTTTTGGATGATGGAAGATGGCCTCTGACATTTTAATGTGGCCTGTCGCGTGCTGTGGAAGGCATAAATAAGGACGACCACCTTCTCCGTTGTCTCTCCTGGGTGAGTCAGCCGTTGTTGAGCCATGCATTGGGTTTGAATCCTTGTTCATTCTTTCTGACTTTATTTGGCATGGAATTGTGGCCACCCGGGCTAGGCTGTACGGGGTTGGACTGCCAAGTGACCGTTGGAGGCATTTCTAATGAAAAAATATCCATCGATCCACAGTACCGATAAAGTAGAGAGGGGACAGCAATTTCCCACAGCACTCAGCACACGTGCCTGCTTGCAAAGCGATGCGAGGGCAACAAGATCCTCCCCTGTAACCACCGCGTTCGGCACGTGAAGACTAATCCTTCTTCCGAGAGTCTTCGTCGCAGCGGCCTCTCTGATTCCTTGCTTTCTCGCTCCCTGATTCCTTTTGACTTCTAATGGAAGAAGGGGGGACGTACTCGTTCTCGATCGGCAGAAAAAGCTATCAAAGTCTTCGATATGTCCATCCACTACCTTGAATCGCGGTGCCAGAAAGGGAAGAAGAAAGCGTCGTCGAAGTGAAAGGAAGGAGAGCGCGCAATTAATAATCTTTTTTCACTTGCTGCCTCTGTTCTTATTACTGCTTCATTGATTGAGATACAATCTAACTCAACTTCCTCTATCATTGATTGAGATATACGTAGCAATTTGGATCGAACCCTCGACGATTTGTCATAGTGAATATATATATATATATATATATCAAAGAGGGTATGCAACTTTAGATTAATATTATTAATATTGAGAGCATGTTAGTGGCAAGCGACACATCCACGTCAACAAACAATGGGCCTGCCTGCAAGAAGAAAGCAAGAAACTACTTACGTTTGTGAGCTCTCCACAGTTTACGGTAAGGTGGTGCGTGTGGGGATGGTGTAAGGTACAGGGAAGGACCGAAAGGCCGTCCTTCCTCTATCCTTTAGCTCTTAATATAGGCTTGTTTTTGAAGTCGTTTTTTAAATTGGTACCCATATGAGTCATTTTTTTTTAATCGATGCCATTTGGCACCGATTAAAAAAAAACAAATGCATTAATAAAATTATTATAAAAATAATATTAAAGTAGAAAATGTTGTTTTAAATAATATTTTCTATTTTCACCTCGTCTCTTCCTGCTTGGTTTCGTCAGCAGAAAGCTTAGGCTGATGTTGCAAAAAAGCGAGTAAAAATCGTTACTTGAAGTGGTGACAGTAAAATCATCGCTTCAAGTGACAATTTAAAAGTCACATAAATCATCATTTGAAGTAGCGATTTCAATCAGCAGAAATCATCATTTCAAATGGTAATTTCTCTCTGACTTCACAGAAATTGCTTACGGCTGAAACGATGTCCATCCAGAACCGTCATCCACCCCGGCTCCGTGCCCCCCGGCCGCCACTGGCAGCGAGCCTCCACCCGCGCTCGTCCGGCTACCTTGCCGCCGTCACAGCTCGTCCTCCACACCAAACACAGCTACCTCCTATGTTTCTCACAGAAACAACGAACAGAGACCTTGTTGCTGCCTCTCCCGTCCATCTCCTCACCAGCCGGTGCAACCCAGCCACCATGGCACCGCCGAACCAAGAGTCCCCACCGACCACTCACTTCCGCAATAGCCGGCTGATCGCTTCAGCCATTCACCCACCCCGTCATCGCAATCTCACCGGTGCACGGTGAGATTCAAATCACCGCTCTCCGTCCCTGCTTCGCCGGCGAAGTCCCTCCCTTCAAGAACAAGCACATGAAGATGCCCCCATCTTCATCTCCGAAAACGCCGACAACGCGCGGAGACACCCAAAGATGTCATGCTCCACGAATCATCGGACCCATTCAGCCACTGGGGCGTTAGTGCAACCCCGGTGTGAAACAGGGATGGTCTCCCTGCCCAGGATCCAGCTCTTCGTCGCCCGACTGCCATCTGCTTCTGCCCGCGGCCACGCATGAAGATGAAGCCCGTGCTCTGCACCCATTTCCGCGCATGGTAAACCAGGAGTGAAGTCAGAGAGAATCGCGATTTGTGCTGAGTGAAGTCAGATTGAAATCGTCGAAATGGCGATTTTTGTGACCTCTAAATCACCACTTGAACCAAGTAAAAAGAGATGAGGTGGAGGTAGAAAACATCATTTTAAATGACGTTTTTTACTTTAACATTATTTTTACAATAAGTTTTGTTTCCGCACCCTTCTTCTAAAACTCGTTGTTTCCGTCCCGATTCTCTAACCTCTGTACTCAAAAAGGGCAGCCAGGGGTCACCATGGGTAATGGACAGCTAGGTCCCAGTGCCAATTTAGCTGGAGTATAATGTGCGCTTGCGCTTGGCGTCCTGGAAGGAATATGCTTTAAAACGCTGCAACAAAGAAGAAGGATAGAGATGGTTGTCATAACCTGTAAGCAGCCTTATCTCAGTACGCTTAGATAAATGAATCTCAGGTGCCATTACAACGGTGGTCATAATTGTTTCAAAGGAGAACCATTGTAATATTTAGTATTTTTGTCGTAAGGGTTAATGACAGTTACGTACCATGGATAGGCTGCTGATCTTCTCGCAAGATTAATGGAAGGCTTCATTTTCAAAAATGCTTAAGCATTTATAATTGGCTAGCTCAATCTAGAATCGAACCCTTTAAATCAGACTCAAAAAATTTAGTTTTCTTAATAGTTAGAAATAATTTTATATGTAAAACTCCCAACTAGTGACAATATACTTCAGCCGTGGAGTAAGAATTTCTTTTTTTTTTAGATAACCAACTTCCAACTAGCGATAATTCCTTGAGACTTTCAGAACAGTGATTCATCCCATTGTGAGATCTCTTTCGAGACGTCGTCACGCAATGTCAAAGACGATAGATAGCATGGTTTAAGAATGGGAAATGCATGATGCGGACTGTGGTGTAACCAAGCTATGAGCAATAAAATTTTCTGTTTTTTTTTTTAAGATAGAAAAAATATTATCCATGGATAAGTGTACGGAATAGAGTTTGTCCACTAGCTATCCCTAGAAAAATATTCCTTGGCTATCCCATTGATCATATCAAATGCAAAAAGATAAATCTATAGGACAACATTTTTTTAACTCTTATTTGGAGGAA
Organism: Calamus simplicifolius; assembly: GCA_900491605.1. Lineage (NCBI taxonomy): Eukaryota > Viridiplantae > Streptophyta > Magnoliopsida > Arecales > Arecaceae > Calamus > Calamus simplicifolius. The sequence goes on along the minus strand of UESW01003222.1, from coordinate 6,236 downwards.
TAACCAGCTATTCCTGCATTTTCTAGGGAATAAATTGAGGAGATATCTCATGGTTAACCATGGATTATCCTTTGGTTAACTTTATTTCCAGCTATCCCTCATAGTTATGGTTTTTGGGAATAACAGGGGATATCCAGATATCCCCTCTTATTCCCTATTTCAAACATTACCTAAGTTATCTTTTGTTGGCAGACTTGTAATTTTAAAAAAATGCTTATTCCCTCAACTATCCCTGGATAAATGCTATCATGCACATTTATCCAGAAATAGCTTTTGAGCTATCAATGACTACCTTACCAATCTTTGCTTGCAGAGATGCTCTACATAATGTGTACGTTAGCGGCCATAACTGAATCATTATGGTTTTCTTCTTAAATATTATTATTATCTAAATATTTTATTATTGCGTGCTAGCTAATCAAATTGTATCAGTATCATCTTATATTGAGAATACACACCCTCATTAACCAAGCCCCTCCACAAAAAATGGCTCAGTTCGCCATTACTTAATCCAGCTTAATTTTAAGCTTATTCATGCTCCCGTGAAGGCTATTTTATGAATTTAGCATGTCTATGATGTAAGAACCTTTTTTTTTTTTTTTGCGTTAGAAGATTAGCTATTGTTCGCATAAAATAATTGTAAGCGCACAGAATCGTAACAAGTATAAAGTATTTTTAGAAAAGGATGTCGAATCCATAGAGATTAATTATGTTATTGAATACCGAAATTCACTAAATTAATTACTATTTAAAAAATTAAATTTAAAAAAAACATTCTACTATAAAATTATTTAATCTAAAAAATAACAGAATGTAAAAATTTAAACGTGTAAAAATATGATAAGAATAGATCTAGAGCAATTGATTTCACCTAACAAATCACACTCAATTTATTCTTCTTAATTATTAAATTTAATAATCCCATATTGATGATTAAAAATTTCTTAATTATTAAATATCTTCTCTCGAACGATATCAAAAATATCTCCAACTAACAACTCCATATCTCTATGTGAATTTAATTAATTAGAGACTCATTATTCACCTTAAATTTTTAAAAATTTCATTAATCTCTACTTTTGCTCAACTAATGGTGTTTAATTTTAGATTTAAAATAACAAATCACCTCTCGGTCTCATTGTAATTCAATTGATCAAATAATAAATTATAAGAATTAATCATAAGAAATAACAAATCACATCTCGGTCTCATTGTAATTCAATTAATTAAACAATAAGTTGTAAGTATGAATCATAAGAATTAAACACTCAATCATGAAAATATTAAAAATAAAATAACTAATAAAATAAATTATGTGTTCATTGATAGATTACATCAATGCTTTAGAAAAAAAATTAGTTCATAATAAAAGCAAAAAGAAAACTAAAGTCCATGGGAAGCAATTGATGAACGTGCAACTTCAAAAACTCTAAAAGTCGATCTCTAGCTCTCTATCTCTTTACGCTAGGTTAAAGACTGCTGTCTTCTTTTTATAGTTGAAGTTGAAGAAACTGTAGCTAGATGAATACAATGCATCGCCTACGGATGGGTAAGGATTAAATTTTTTCCATTTGAAATATGGTGTTGCCGTGTTGAAGACGCGCTGAAAACGCTTGGAGTCCGTTGGAAAAAACCATCGCGTGAAAGGAGTCCCACTTTACCGCTTTAAGTCCTCTTGCATGCAAGTCTTCACTGCCTGTGGAGTTTGTTGCCAAATGCTCCCCCTCGCGTGGATTTGTTTCACCATTTGAAGGAGTCTCGTTGCCACCTTATCAAGTTCCGTTGGAGAAAACATGCGGAGGAACTCGGACGCACCCATCACGTCAATGTCTTCATGCTGCTATCAGGGTTCATCACGTGGAGTTCCAATTGGTTGTTGCAACTGTTGGAAATCTAGTATATTTCAATATTCAAAAATCTTTTTGACTTGATAAGTCTGTTTATCTGATACATCGTTATCAATCGGTAGGGATAAGTCTTTTTGATTTGTTGACTAATCTTTTGACTTATACGTTTCTACGTACGTGATAAGTCTTTTGTTGACCGACCATTGGACTAATTCAACCCGTTGGTAGATTGATTCGTCGCTCTCAACCGGTGCGTGCTTCTTTATAAATTCGAAGCAAAGCCGGTGTTTAATTTATTCAATTCAAATCTTGCTTTCCATCATTATCCAGAGATCTATTTCTTCGTCCTTATTCAGTCCAGAGATTCATTCTTTTGCTCCGTTCTTATCCAAAGAGAAGGAACTCATTCGGTTGTTCATCCTCTTCTGACATTGGTGTGTGCATGCATGTTAGAAGACTCTGCTGTTGTATCCTGGAGGGTAGTCGTGCTCTAATCTTCTGCACCAAGATATTATCTCCGAGAGGCGCGAATCTACTCTTAAGGATAGTGTCGTGAATGCCACAACATCTTCTCAAATACATTCAAATAGATAAATCATCCCGGGTACTATCTTTTCCTCAAACTTATCCAACAATCTTAAGAGTAGATTATGGACTCTATAATGGTTGCTGCTACTAAGTCCTTTCCCGATACATCCAAGATTGAGCAATTTACTGGTTCCTATTATAAACATTGGCAAAAAAATTATTTTCAATATTAGATATTTATAATATAGCATATGTTTTGACTGATCCTAAACCTGAGAAAGAGGAGGACCTTTTAAATTGAGAAAAGGCTAACAGATTATGTAAGCATTTGCTGATCAAATATCCGCTTATCTAGTCCTTTTTTCTTTTCTAGTTGTTGCCGGCGGTGAAAACGCAGCGGTTCATGCTTCTACGGTTGTCATGTTTTTATATACAAGTTGATAGCATGTTAATTGATTGATTTATTGATGAGTGCTTTTTCCCCCCTTAATTTTGTGGTCCCCTTTCTTCCAATTTGCTTGTGTCCACAGCTTGTTTGGAGTGTTCATGCGATTTGTTAGACTGGTTATATCTATTAGGGTCTTTTCCACAAAGTTTGGAATATTACGGCTTCATCATGGCAAATTATAACTAGGAATGTGACGTCTTCTATGCCAACCCTGCGGTGATACCACTTCTCTAGTTTGTGATATATTATTTTTCGGTATATTAATTTATCAAGATTATTTTAACAACAAACCAAGCACTTTAGTAATATTAATGAGCCATAGCATGGAGAAATATGGATAAGAAATACAAGGGTACCCCAACACAAAGGCATTGTCATTGCTACAGTTAGCAACAAAGGATGGGCCTTGGCACAACCGTAAGATTGCTTCTTTATGATCCAGGTATCATGGGTTTAAAACATGAGGAGAGCCTCTCCACACATGGAGGTAAGACTGGATATATTTGAGTCTCCTTGGTACCCATGGTGGTGGGAACCTCATATACTGGGGCGCTTCTCTTTTGGCAAGAGGCCACACTCAATTTATGCTATTGGCTGTCCGAGTATAGCTGTGTATTAACACTACATATGGCCATTTGTCCATGCCACTGTTTCAAGGTAATTATTTTCAATATATATATATATATATATCTTTTTATTTGTATTAACTGATTATTGAATGTGATAGCTCATGATATATGTGGAAAAATAAATCATCATAATCCAAGGCAACAATATTATTAAATTATATTAATTAATGTTCACCAAAGTGACTTAATTAATTAAATTTCAATAATAATAAAGTTGGTGTTTTAGAGATAAACAATGGTGTCTTACAATCTAAATATGCTCAAATTATTGGTAGTCTTATGTATTTGATTAACTGCACTCGACCTGACATTGCTTATGCTGTAGAAAGACTAAGAAGATATACCCAATGTTCTAATAAGGATTATTGGATTGCATTACAAAGAGTGCTTAGATATTTGAAAGGAACCATGAACTATGGTTTAATATATTGTGGGACTCCTAGAGTATTAGAAGGGTATTGTGATGCTAACTGAATTTCAGACTCTAATGAGATGAAATCCACTAGCAGATATGTGTTTACCCTTGGAGGAGGAGCAGTATCATAGAAATCATCTAAGCAAATTGTATAGCTTGGTCTACATGGAATCCGAGTTTATTGCCTTGGAGAAGGCTGGTACTGAGGTTGAATGGCTCAGGAATCTTTTGATAGATCTTTCCATTTGGATGAGACTAGCTCCATCTGTATCTATACATTGTGATAGTCAGGCTGCCATAGCTAGCTAAAAACAAAATTTATAATGGGAAGAGTAGACATATACGTTTAAGACATAATATTGTGAGGCAGCTTATTAATGATGGAGTAATATTTTGGATTATGTAATGTTAGAATTGAATTTGGCCGATCCTCTGACAAGCCTCTAAGCAGAAAGCTTGTGAGCAATACATTGAAGGAAATGGGATTATACCTAGATCAAAAGTTGAAGTGATGGTAACCCTACCTTCATGAACGGAGATCCTGGGAAGAAGGTTCATATGGGAAATAATTCACTGGACAACTTGGAGTATACTATTATAATTATTTATATGTGAAATCCCTTTCTATGGTGTGAGATAGTATTCTGCAGTGTTTAGGTTGAACTAATATGTGAAGTTCTTAATGGAAGTTATAGCCTAATTTGGGTGGTATACAAAACTGTAGTGTATACTTGATGACAATCCACCTATATAAGTATTGAGGTAGTGGCCGCTTCATATGAGACTTAGGTGGGATCTCTAGAGCACTCATGAATATCCAGGTAGACGTATGGCCGAAACGTGTCAACCCGCTTGAACAACCGAAATCTGAGAGATGGAATGTGAGTTATAAGTCAATGATCCAATAAAAGAAGGATTGGTTCATAGAAACTTAATTTCACCAACCTTTTATAGATTACACTTGTTTTCTCTATGCCTGGTTCATAGTCACATAGACACCATGGCTTATGCATTACATTCTTAAAGTTCCTTCAAACTCTGTCTTGTCTTTTTTTGTATATTGAAATAGTGGGGGATTGTTGAAAATCTAGTGTATTTCAATATTCAAAAAACCTTTTTGATTTGATAAGTCCATTTATCTTATACGTCATTAACAATCGGTAGGGATAAGTCTTTTTGATTTGTTGACTAATCTTTTGACTTATACGTCTCTACATATGATAAGTCTTTTGTTGACCGACCATTGGACTAATTCAACTCGTTGGTAGATTGATTCGTCGCTCTCAATCGGTGCGTGCTTCTTTATAAATTCGAAGCAAAGCCGGTGTTTAATTTATTCAATTCAAATCTTGCTTTCCATCATTATCCAGAGATCCATTCCCTTGTCCTTATCCAGTCCAGAGATTCATTCTTTTGCTCCGTTCTTATCCAAAAAGAAGGAACTCATTCAGTTGTTCATCCTCTTCTGACATTGGTGTGTGCACGCCTGTTAGAAGACTCTCCTGTTGTATCCTGGAGGGTAGTCGTGCTCTGATCTTCTGCACCAAGATATTATCTTCGAGAGATGCGAATCTACTCTTAAGGACAGTATGCACGCCATAGTATCTTCTCAAATATATTCAAATAGATATCCCGGGTACTATCTTTTCCTCAAACTTATCCAACAGCAACAAATCACTGCGTGAAGGATTCTCTTGCACTGCTGCCAGCTCATCGCATGGAGGAGTCCTACTTGGTTGTTGAATATCTTAGTTTGTTGGGATGTCATCTAGCACAAAAGGAACATCTACATGTATTCTTGAGAGGACAACCCAGTTGCTGTTATTCTTCGGATCCAGCTCAAGAAGTCAGGAGGTAGCAAGCTGGGTTAAGCTCAGTGTAACCACACATCCGACATGAATTAAGGAATGTACTCCAAATAGCAACATTTGGCTTCAAATGCATACTTTCAATGAATTCAAGAGCCTCCTCCAGTGACCAGCCCTACATAGTAGATCAACCATGCATCCATAATGCTCATGCTTCACAAAAACATCACCATTTTCCTTCAACAGCGATCTGAAATAGCACCAACCTTCGCTCACCAGACCTCCATGACAAAAGCTGAAATCATGGTAGTCCAAAGAACTGGATCTCTTGAATGCATTATTTTGAAAACAAGCTCAGCTGAACGAAGACATCCACACTTTGCATATAGATCCACCAATGCATTTCTGACAACTAAATTTGATTCGAGGCCACTTTTTACAATGCATGCATGTATATGAATCCCTTGTTGCATCGAGGCTAAAGCAGAACATGCATGAACACAGATAGAATAAGAAAAGTCATCAGGCCTTGCTCCACTTGAAACCATGACTGCCAAGAGC
>UESW01003221.1:53134-103178 GCA_900491605.1 Calamus simplicifolius | reverse complement strand
ATCTGTCATTTATGATAATTAGTTGGGGTTCTCTAGCTCTTTATGGAGCGCTACATAAAGACTAGTAAAACTCTATCCGATTACCATAGGTGTGCAGGTGTGCTATCGGTGGCCCCAAAGAGAAGTGGGAGCTGACAATCAGTCTTGCTTTATCTCTAATAAAATTACCATGCTCATCCAATTAGTTTCTAAATATCCATTTAGTTTCAATAATTAGATGATTATGTGATCTACTAACTAGTGTCCATTATCATGCATGCCATTTAGGTTCTATATAAGGAACAAAAACCAAATTATTGCATGCATCCCTAAACGATGATCTAGTCTTAATATCATAAGATGGATCACTTAACATTAGCTCTTTAGGGTAATTATGGACATACCTTCATTCTCTTTCAAATTCAGCATTACCTTGAGGTTATCATGTTCAATTTCCTTTCTCTTCCAAGGTGAGCTCTTTGATTTGATCATCAATTTTATCTACATCATTTGAAAGCCTTTCTCTTCCTTGATGGAAGATCATTAAATTCATCGATTATGACTGGAATTCAAGGTCCTATCATTTCTTTCTACAAAATTTTCAAAGTGTGATTTTCAAATTCTTTTCTATGAATACTTCTAATAGATAAAACAAAAAAACTTTTTCATTTGAAATGCAGGAGAAGCTTTATCTTTGTTAGCTAAGAATCAATGTAAATTAAGAAAATCATCAATAATTATAAATCCATATGCAAAGGTTCTAACAGTCTAGAAGTTGAAATCATATTTTTAGACTTGAAAGAAATTCTGGTTTGTTTTTCAAAACTTGCATGCATCACAAATCTTATCTTTTTCGAAATTCAATTTTGGCAAACATTTAACCAAATCCTTTTTGAAAAATTTAGAAAGAGAATCCATGCTAACATAAGCAAGTCTACGATGTCACAACTAGATTCACCAATTTTAGCATTTATAACAATTAGACTATCAAAACTATGGCCATTCAAATCAACAATATAAACATTTCTAAACATATGACCAATGCAATTATCAGCAGGATTAATAACTATGCAAAGAGATAATTCAAAATACCTTTAAAATCTTTTTCATAAAATTGGATAATGTTAAGCAAGTTATAATTCAATCTATTTATAAGCAGGATATTATCAATAAAAGTAGAGGAAGTGATACCAATTTTATCAATGCCAATAATTTTACTTTGGCCATTATCTCTAAGATAACCACTCCTCCATCATTACATCCAAAGTGATGAAATGAGATTCATCACCCATCATGTGTCTTGAGCATCCGCTATCAAAGTATCATTTTCTTTTTGCTCCACGGGTTTCAAGACACACTGTATCCAAAATATCAAGTTTTGCTTCTAGGTACCCAAGCCTTCTTGGGTCCTTTAAGGTTAGTCAAGATGGTTCCTTTTGGAACCCAAATCCTTTTAACATTATTGCAAGAATGTAAATGACAAGAATAAGCTTTGTGACCTTTAATTTCATATTTAAAACATGTAATATTAGAAAAATCATTTTGAGGAACAAAAATATTTTTTAAAAGCTTTTGTTTCTTTAAAGGATTATATCCTAAGCCTGCTTTATCAAAAACTGCCTTTTGATTTTCAAGAATCATATTAAGTTTGGTTGAGCTTAAGGTAAATTTTTTAACAATGGGTTTAAGCTTTTCAACTTCATTTTTCAAATTCATGTTTTCTTGTAATAAAGAGTCATTTAAAAAAAAAAATTCCTTCTCCAAAGTTAAGTTTCTAGCTTGATTTTTCAAATCTTTATACTTAGAACTAATGTTGGCCCAGATGGCAACCAAGAGGGGGGGGGGGTGAATTGGGTTCTTTAAAAAATTTAACTTTTTAAAAACTATTGGCTTTAAGATAAATGAAATTAAATGCAATGCAAATATAAAGCACAAACAATAGAGATAGAGATAATAGAAGCACGGCAAACACAAAGATTTTATAGTGGTTCGGTGTATCCAACACCTACGTCCACTCCCAAGATTCACTTGGGTCCACACTATAATCGACTTGATTACAGTCGAGTTTTTTCCAAGATCACAACTCACAACTTGTTGTTCACCCGGGATCACAACGAACCCAGCCGGTTTTCGGGCTCACCAGCACAAAACCCTAAACTCAAGCTAGCTTGACCCGAGGTATACAACCTCCACTAGTTCAATCCCCCTGATTGAACAGCACAAACAAGAAGAAGAATGTTTAAGATACAAGACAGCTCCTTAAATGAGCAAATATTCAAATAAATGAACAAGGTTTAGAAAAGCCTGTTTGAAGTGGATTGGATTTGAGCTTTTCTTCTTTTCTTCTTTTCCTCTTCTCTTTGGAGATGTTGAATCAGGCCTCAGCTTTGATTCGTTGCAAATGTTGCAGATGAGAAGTTGGAAAATCTTCAAAACAGAGCTTCTTCCCTTTTTGTGAATCCTTCGATTTTTCAAATTTGAACGCCTTGGATTCTTCTTTGAGCTTTGTGGGTGGAAGGATTTGAATTTGAATGCTTTTCTCTTGGATTTCAGGCTCAAGACTTCTCGGATTTTTGATTTGAATATTCTCTCTATTTTTTTTTCCCTCTTTTCTATATTCGTTGTTGTTTTTCAAACGGGCGTTCTTCCTTTTATAGATTTTCTTTAATCCATTTTTGGAAGAAAACTAGCCGTTGGAATGTACCTGGAAACAAAATATATCCGTTAGAAGTTAGGTAAAAAGGAAATATTACCGTTAGAGCTGATCTGGCATTTTAAAATTTCGTCCCAGACAGGTTGGAGTCGGCTCCAACTTTTCAGGTGTCGGCTCCAAGTCGTTTATCCAAAAATAGAAAGTTCTGAGTTCGTCGAGGAGTCGGCAAAAGTTAGGTGTCGGCTCGCCATCGTCAGGTGTCGGCTCCAGAATACTGTGTGTGTCGGCTCCAAGATGCTCAAAAAATAAGCGTTCTGTCCCCGCATCGGAGTCGGCTCCAGACACTAAGTGTCGGCTCCGAAACTCTAGGTGTCGGCTCCGGACCGTATCAAAAATCAGAAGAATATTTGACTGGCCATGGGGTCGGCTCCAGGAATTCTAGGTGTCGACTCCAGGTTCTGAAACTTTGAAACTTGATGATTTGCAATTGATTCAAAACTCATTTCTTAATACCTTTAAATCGATCAAATATTTTTAAGCCCTGAAATACTTGTCAAATCCATTAGTAATCAAATAAATATACTCAATTCCTTTATTAATCATCAAAATCAATAATTGGGTCAACAATCTCCCCCTTTTTGATGATTATAAAAACATTGAGTATATGCATAGTATTCTTAAATTAAAATTTTCAAGAAAGTGATCCTCACAAGCAAGCTCCCCCTGAATAAGGTAGCTCCCCCTATGAAGTTCAAATTATCAATTGTATCTCCCTATTGCTTTACATATTTATCAATTGTTGCTTTACATATTTGATACCAATTAAATAAATGCAATTAAAGCATAACTAATCAATGCATATACGACATAACTTTCTCCCCCTTTTTTGTAATCAACAAAAAGATAAAGAAAAGTTAAGTCAAAAGATAAACTTGATAGATCAAAAGATAATTTCATTTCATTGAAGTCAAGTATTACAAAAAAGAAACTATACTTTCATTACATCAAAGCTTAAACTTCATTACATCAAAAACTAAACATTCATTACATCAAAACTAAACTTTCATTACATCAAAACATTAAACAACATAAAAACTACAAGTTGGTTCTAATGATCCTTGTAATGATCTAGAATTCTATGCATTCCATCACTCTGAGTTGCTACAAATTCTTTCAACCTTCTATCAACAAAAGAGCAAGCAGTCATAATTTTATCTTGAAGCTCTGCATTGCACTTTGAATAGGTTTCAGAATCTCCACATATGTCTTTAAGTTCTTCAAATATATTCTTCAAATCACTACTTAAAGATCCAGTAGAAGAGCTAAGAGTTGATTCTATTTTGGCAATCGATCATCTAAGGAATAAAGAGTTTCTTTAAGATTCATAAATTTGTTATCAAACTCAGTCTTCAGTTCATCCTTCTGAGCAGCAAGTAAGTCTTTGAGTTGCTCCATTGAAGGTCTGAAAATCCAACTGATGAAGTAGATGGCTGAACATGAATATGAGCAGGTGCAGGGGCAGGAACAGGACCTCGGCTGTGGAGAGGAACCCTCATAGACGGACCAGCCTCACAAGGTGCAGAATGTCTAGGCTCAGGGGCTCTCTCATCCAAGTTACCTTTCCTTTCCCATTGCCCGTTAATCTTTACAAATCCCATCCTATGCAAAGTGGCCAAACTGTAATAATCAGTATGTCTCAGGTTCTTGGAGGGTTCATTGTCCAAAATTACAACCCCTTGGCTTCTGAATACCATAGTTAAAACCATGCCGTAGGGTAGTGACGATCTTCTCTTTCCTCCAGCCTCGGCCATATAAAATATCATCATAGCAGCTAGGTTAATGGGTTGACCAGTCAAAATACTGTCCATCACAACAATGTCCCGCTCGGAGACATACTCAAAACGTCCGGTCTTTGGGAACAAAATTCTGCTGCAAATGTTGTGTAGCAATCTTAATTCCAAGGGCAACTGGTTAGCCCTAATCTCCTCAAATTCTTCAACATCTCTCCCTAACATCCTTGATAGGGCCGCTGATCTCTCACTGTGCATATCCGCAGCTAATCCGGTAATGGGGATGCTCAGGAGATTTCCTAATTTTTGAAATGTAAGATGAATCCGTTTGCCTCTAACAGAGCTCACTAAACCACCATCGCCTCTCGATAAATTAAAGTAAAATTCTTTCACTAAGCTGGGTAAGTAGGAACATCAAGAGAACAAACTCTATCCCATCCAAGCTCCTTGAGTTGATTACCAATCGAAAAACCCTCAGATTGAAAGAACTCAAAGTCAACTTTCCTACCCATTGTGATTACCCTCCCTGCTAGGGTATCTACCTGAGGTGAAGTGGTGTTGGGATTGTCTGAATCGGTGGAGGAATCCTCGCTTGGAGACGGCTCGCGGACGGGTCGCCTCACGGAGCATTTTTCGGTCACCACAGGCGCTCCAATCACCGAACCTCTCCTCTTAGGCGCCATTGGATCCTTAGGAAAGCTTGGGTAGAGTGGAATTAGAGATGGGGAGGCTTTGAGAGAGTTTTGGAGGAATTTGGTGGAGGATTCGAAAAGTTACGAAATGACGAGGTGTCGACTCTGCCCTAATAAATCGATTTGGATTCCCAGGTGTCGACTCCCGCAAAGTCGGGTGTCGACTCCAAATCGCTAACACAGTCAGCGCTTAAACTGGAGTCGCTCCACTTATACGGGTGTCGGCTCCAAGGTCAGGGACCGAGAGCGACACAGACAAAGGTGTCGACTCCTCATTCTGAGGTGTCGACTCCACTGACAGTTTCAGAGAAAAATAATTGAGATTCAAACACTGAAACTTATCAAAATAAATTCAATAAAATTTTAAAATTTTGGAGTATTAAGAATCAAATTGCTCAGATGACTAGATAATTTGTCCTTAAAATTATGAAAGGAATATCAAGAAATTAATAGAAATCTAGATAGTCATTCCTTAGAGTTCAAAATCAATCCAAAGGGTCACATATCCCTAATTCACCTCTAAGATAACAAAATCTCTCTTCACTCAAAGGTTTTGTAAATATATCAGCTAATTGTTCTTCAGTATTAACATATTCAAGACAAATTTCATTATTAGCTACATGTTCTCTTATAAAGTGATATCTAATTTCAATGTGTTTTGTTCTTGAATGTTGAATTGGATTTTTAGTTAGATTTATTGCACTTGTGTTATCACATCTAATTGGAGTTTTATCAAGTGTTATGCCGTAATCTTCAAGTTGTCTCTTAATCCAAAGGATTTGAGCACAGCAACTTCAGCTGCAACATATTCTGCTTCAGCAGTAGATAATGCAACCGAATTTTGCTTTTTGCTAAACCAAGAGATTAAGTTACTACCTAAGAATTGACATGCTCCACTTGTGCTTTTTCTATCCAATTTACATCCAGCATAGTCAGAGTCAGAGTATGCAATCAAGTTTAATGTTGAGTCTCTAGAATACCATAAACCTACATTTTTAGTTCCACTTAAATATCTTAAGATTCTTTTTACAGCAATTAAGTGAGATTCTTTAGGTTCAGATTGAAATCTAGCGCATAGATATACAGCAAACATTATATCTGGTCTACTAGCTGTTAAGTAAAGAAGAGATCCGATCATACCTCTGTAATATTTTTGATCTACTTTCTTACCATCTTCATCTTTGTCCAGCTTGCATGAAGGACTCATAGGAGTTCCAAGTGGTTTGATTGACTCCATTCCAAACTTCTTGAGCAGTTCTTTTGTGTATTTGGCTTGATTGATGAAAATTCCTTCTTTGCTTTGCTTGATTTGAAGTCCTAGGAAGAAGTTGAGTTCTCCCATCATGCTCATTTCAAACTCACCCTGCATCAACTTAGCAAATTCTTGACATAACAAATTGTTAGTAGCACCGAATACAATATCATCAACATATATTTGTACTACTAATAAATCCTTGTCTTTTCTTTTCAAAAATAGTGTTTTATCAACATTTCCTCTTATAAAATCATTTTCAATCAGAAATTTACTTAATCTTTCATACCAAGCTCTAGGTGCTTGTTTTAAACCATATAGTGCTTTGTGCAATTTAAAAACATGATTTAAATTCATGATCTTCAAAACCAGGTGGTTGTTCAACAAAAACTTCCTCATTTATAAATCCATTTAAAAATGCACTTTTAACATCCATTTGAAATAAATTGATATGCATATGACATGCAAATGCAAGTAATAATCTAATTGCTTCTAGTCTAGCTACAGGTGCAAAAGTTTCATCAAAATCAATTCCTTCTTCTTGATTATATCCTTTTGCAACTAATCTAGCTTTGTTTCTAATTACTATGCCATTTTCATCTAATTTATTTCTAAATACCCATTTTGATCCTATAACAGAATGATCTTTAGGTCTATCTACAAGAGTCCAAACATTATTTCTAGTAAATTGATTTAATTCTTCTTGCATAGCTAACATCCAATTATTATCTTTTTCTGCTTCTTCAATAGTTTTAGGTTCAATTTGAGATACAAATGCAAGATGATTATTGATGTTTCTCATTGATGATCTAGTTCTTACTCCTTGAGATGGATCACCTATAATTAATTCTTTTGGATGATCATAGGCATATCTCCAATCTCTAGGATCCATATCATTATGATTTGCATCAACAACATCAACATTAGGAGAATCATTATCCTTAGCTTCTTGTTCATGATCCGAAGATACATCTATATTTAATTTTTTAATATCTCTTTCTAGAATGTTTGTATCTTCATCATCATCAATCTTTTCAGAACTCGATGCTAAAGATTCATCAAAAATTACATGAATAGACTCTTCTACAATTAAGTTTCTCTTGTTAAACACTCTATAGGCTTTACTAGATGTTGAATATCCTAAGAAAATGCCTTCATCAGATTTTGCATCAAATTTTCCTAGATTATCTTTGCCATTATTATGAATGAAACATTTACAACCAAATGCATGAAAGTAACTTATATTTGGTTTTCTATTATTCCATAGTTCATAAGGAGTTTTCTTAATGATTGGCCTAATTAAAGCTCTATTAAGAATGTAACATGCCGTGTTTATAGCTTCTGCCCAAAAGTATTTTGGTAAGTTGCTTTCACATAGCATGGTACGGGCCATGTCTTCTAAAGTTCTATTTTTTCTTTCAACTACTCCATTTTGTTGTGGTGTTCTAGGTGCTAAAAAATTATGATGAATTCATTTTCTATGCAAAAGTTTTCAAATAAATGATTTTCAAATTCAGTGCCATGATCACTTCTTAGAGACACTATGGTGTTGTTTTTCTCATTTGTGACCTTCTTGAAGAATTTCAAAAATAATGGAAAGGTCTCATCCTTATGAGCTAAAAACAATACCCAAGTGTATCTAGAGTAATCATCTACAATCACAAGACCATATTTCTTTCCTCCTAGACTTGTGGTTCTAGTAGGTCCAAAAAGATCCATGTGAAGTAGTTCAAGTGGCCTAGAAGTGGAAACAATATTTTTAGTTTTGAAAGAATTTCTAGTTTGTTTTTCAAATTGACATGCATCACAAATTTTGTTATTTTTAAAATCTAGCTATGGAAGTCCTTTTACTAAATCCATTTTAATTAATTTTGAAATAAGGTGTGTGCTTGCATGACCTAATCTACGATGCCATAACCAACCAATCTCATTCATATTAGCATTATTAGCAACTAAGCAATGATTACTAGTAGACAAATTGTCTAAATCAATCAAGTATACATTGCCATTTCTATTTCCAATAAAAACAATGCTATTATCAATGGGATTAGAAACAGTGCAGATTGATGCTTCAAATGATACTTTAAAACCTTTATCACATAATTGGCTAATACTTATTAGATTATGTTTCAAACCATTGACATATAAAAATTTTCAATATATGTAGAGGGAGTTATTTGAATTTTACCAAACCCCATGATTTGGCCTTTGCCATTGTCACCAAATGTAACAACTCCTCTCTTTTGCTTTCAAGGGTGATGAATTGATCCTTGTCACCCGTCATGTGTCTTGAGCAGCCGCTATCGAGATACCATTTTGCTTTGAATTTTTGGCCGCAAGACACTCCTGCAAAAATAATTAAGTCTTATATTTAGGTACCCAAGCCTTCTTGGGTCCTTCATGGTTAGTAGCATAAAAGATCGTTCCTTTGGGAACCCATATTTTCTTGCCTTTATTATTTAATTTTTTGTTACTATTTCTTGCATCACATTCATAGGATTTATGGCCTTTCTTGTTACAATAATGACATGTAACATTATCTCTATTTTGTTCTTTTCTAAAAAAGTTTTTGATAAATTTTTGTTTTAAGTTAGGTCTATATCCTAAACCAGCTTTATCATATATAGCTCTTTGATTGCTTAACAATAAGTTAAGTTTTTCAGAACTATAAGTAAATTTATCAACAATATTCTTATATTTATCAACTTCCTTCTTTAGCTTATCATTTTCATTGGAAATTGATTCTCTTTCTTTTGTCATATTTTCTTTTTCAGATTTCAGCATTTTAATTTCATTAGTAAGATCATCTTTTTCTTTAGTAAGAATTGAGTTATCATTTTTCAAAGATTTGTATTTCTTTTTCAAACTTTAAAATCATCTACTAGTTCATTGAAAGCTTCAAATAATTCATCAAATGCAAACTCATCACTAGGGTTTTCGGAACTTACCTCGTTGTCGTCGTTTGCCATAAAGCAAATGTTTGCAACTTCTTTTTGTTCTTCCTCTGAAGAGGATTCATCGCTGTCACTCCAGGTTGCAACATAGGCTTTCTTCTTCTTCTTGTAAGTCTTCTTCAATTGTGGACAATCGTATCTAAAGTGCCCCGGTTTCTTACACTCATAGCAAATCAAGGAGTCTTTCTCTTTGTCCTTGTCCTTTTCCTTTTCTTTTTCTCCTTCCATCTTAATTCCAGATTTCTTCTTGTGGAAGGGTCTGTTTCTTCTCATGAATTTTTTAAATTTTCTTGCTAGAAGAGCTGTCTCATCATCATCATCATCATATCACTGCAGCTCTTCTCACTTTCTGCAGCCTTAAGAGCTATAGTCTTTTTTTTCTTCACATCTTCTTCTATGTGCTGCTTCATAGTTAATTCATGGGTCATAAGGGATCCAAGTAGCTCCTCCAAGGGTAAGGTGTTGAGGTCCTTGGCTTCTTGGATTGCTGTCACTTTTGCTTCCCAAGTCCTTGGTAGTGACCTAAGAATTTTGCGAACAAGTTCAGAATTAGTATAGGTCTTGCCTAGACTTTTCAAACCATTCACAATATCAGTGAATCTAGTGTACATGCATGCTATAGTTTCAGTTTGCTCCATGCTAAACAATTCATATTTATGAACAAGAATATTTATCTTAGATTCTTTAACTTGGTTAGTACCCTCATGGGTAACTTCTAATCTATCCCATATTTCTTTTGCAGAATTACATGTAGATATGATTAAATTCGTTTGCATCTAAGGAACAATATAAGACATTCATGGCCTTAGCATTGAGCTGAGCCATTTTCCTATCATTATCATTCCAATCCCTTTCGGGTTTAGGAACAATAGAGCCATCAATAATGTGTGGGTGTGCTAGGTCCATTAATTATAACACTCCACAATTCATAATCAGAAGCTTGAATGAATATCCTCATTCTTGCTTTCCAATATGAATAGTTGGAACCATTAAATAAGGGAGGTCTATTTGTAGAATGACCTTCAGCAAATGAAGATCCAACTTGAGCTGCCATTTGGATCTTTAGCTCTTGATCGTGTGATCAGATTCAAATGAGCACTAGCTCTGATACCAATTGTTGGCCCAGATGGCAACCCAAGAGGGGGGGGTGAATTGGGTTCTTTAAAAAATTTTAACCTTTTAAAAACTATTGGCTTTAAGATAAATGAAATTAAATGCAATGCAAATATAAAGCACAAACAAGGAGATAGAGATAATAGAAGCACGACAAACACAAAGATTTTATAGTGGTTCGGTGTATCCAACACCTACGTCCACTCCAAGATTCACTTGGGTCCACACTATAATCGACTTGATTACAGTCGAGTTGTTTTCCAAGATCATAACTCACAACTTGTTGTTTCACCCGGGATCACAACGAACCCAGCCGGTTTTCCGGGCTACCAGCAAAAACCCTAAACTCAAGCTAAACTAGCTTGACCCGAGGTATACAACCTCAACTAGTTCAATCCCCTTGATAGAACTCACAAACAAGTAAGAAGAATGTTTAAGATACAAGACAACTCCTTAAATGAGCAAATATTCAAATAAATGAACAAGGTTTAGAAAAGCCTGTTTGAAGTGGATTGGATTTGAGCTTTTCTTCTTTTCCTCTTCTCTTTGGAGATGTTGAATCAGGCCTCAGCTTTGATTCGTTGCAAATGTTGCAGATGAGAAGTTGGAAAATCTTCAAAACAGAGCTTCTTCCCCTTTTTGTGAATCCTTCGATTTTTCAAATTTGAACGCCTTCGATTCTTCTTTGAGCTTTGTGGAGTGGAAGGATTTGAGTTTGAATGCTTTTCTCTTGGATTTCAGGCTCAAGACTTCTGGATTTTTGATTTGAATATTCTCTCTATTTTTTTTTCCCTTTTTTTCTATATTCGTTGTTGTTTTTCAAACGGGCGTTCTCCCTTTTATAGATTTTCTTTAATCCATTTTTGGAAGAAAACTAGCCGTTGGAATGTACCTGGAAACAAAATATATCCGTTAGAAGTTAGGTAAAAAGGAAATATTACCGTTAGAGCTGATCTGGCATTTTAAAATTTCATCCCAGTTGGAGTCGGCTCCAACTTTTCAGGTGTCGGCTCCAAGTCGTTTATCCAAAAATAGAAAGTTCTGAGTTCGTCGAGGAGTCGGCTCCGCAAAAGTTAGGTGTTCGGCTCGCCATCGTCAGGTGTCGGCTCCAGAATACTGTGTGTGTCGGCTCCAAGATGCTAGAAAATAAGCATTCTATCCCCGTATCGGAGTCGGCTCAGACACTGTAAGTGTCGACTCCGAAACTCTGGGTGTCGGCTCGAAACTCTAGGTGTCGGCTCTGAACCGTATCATCATAAGAATATTTGACAGGCCATGGGGTCGGCTCCAGGAATTCTAGGTGTCGACTCCAGGTTCTGAAACTTTGAAACTTATGATTTGCAATTGATTCAAAACTCATTTCTTAATACCTTTAAATCGATCAAATATTTTTAAGCCCTGAAATACTTGTCAAATCCATTAGTAATCAAATAAATATACTCAATTCCTTTATTAATCATCAAAATCAATAATTGGGTCAACAACTAAGTTTTGCAAAATCATCAATTAATTCATAAAATGCATCATGCAATTCATCAAATGTAAAATCATCTAAAATACTAGGACTTACCTCATTATCATTGGCCATGAAACAAAGATTAGCCTTTTTATTTTCCTCTTCTTCTTCTTCGGAGCTTGATGCGTCACTATCGCTCCAAGTGGCTGCCATAGCTTTCTTCTTGAATTTCTTGGGACCTTTCTTTAGATATGGACAATCTGGCTTGTATGTTTCGGCTCATTGCATTCATAACAAATTATTCCATTTTCCTTTTTATTGCTTAGTCCTCCTTTCAATGATGGCCTCTTTCTTCCTTCATATTTTCTTTCTCATAAATTTCTTAAATTTTCTTGTAGTGAGAGCTATATCATTATCTTCATCACTATCACTTGAGCCCTCATTCTTATCCTTTTGGGCAGCACACTTTAGTGCTATAAATTTTTTGTTTTTGGACTCTTCTTGATCAAGATTTGACTTAGTTGAAGGTCATGAGTCATCAACGATCCAATCAATTCTTCAAGAGATAGAGTGTTGAGGTCTTTGGCTTCTTATATGGCAGTGACTTTAGCCTCACAAGACCTAGACAAGGATCTCAATACTTTTCTCACAAGATCAGCATTAGTATAAGATTTACCAAGGCTTTTAAGCCCATTAATAATATCAGTGAATCTTGTAAACATATCAGAAATACTTTCATAAGATTCCATTCTAAACAATTCATACTTATGCACAAGCATATTAATTTTGGACTCCTTTACTTAATTGGTACCCTCATGGGTAACCTCTAACTATCAAATTTCTTTAGCAAATATACAAGTAGATATGCGATTAAACTCATTTGCATCTAATGAATAATATAAAACATTCATGGCTTTAGCATTGAGCTGAGCCATTTTCTTATCATGCACATTCCATTTCATTTTCGGTTTGGGAACAACAAAATCATTTGATTTAATAGTGGGTGTATGAGGTCCATTGACTATGATGCTCCATAAATCATAATCAAGTGCTTGAATAAAAATTTTCATACGTGCTTTCCAATATGTGTAATTAGTGCCATTAAATAGTGGTGGTCTATTAGTGGATTGCCCCTCACTCAATATGAAACTCATTTAGGTTGTTATGATCTTTGGCTCAAAGATTTTTGGCTTAAAATCAAGAGCACCTGCTCTGATACCAATTGTTGCCCAGATATAGCAACCCAAGAGGAGGGGTGAATTGGGTTTCTCAAAAATTAACTAGACTAATTAGCAAGTATGTGCAATTAAATTTTCTTCACAAATAAACTAAGTCTATTGCAGTGAAGATAATATGCAAGCAACACAATAAAGAGCACAACCAAACACAAGGAATTTATAGTGGTTCGGTGCCAATTTGCACCTAAATCCACTCCCTAAGAACACCTTGGGTATTCCACTATCACTACTAGCCTACTTGGCTAGCAAACTTGTTTACGGGCACAAGCAATCAAGCCTTACACACTAGCCCTCCAAGCTAGTCTTCTTGTTTACGGATACAAAGGGACCTTACACACTAGCCCTCCAAGCTAGTCTTCTTGTTTACGGGTACAAGGGGACCTTACACTCTAGCCTTCCAGGCTAGCACACTTGTTATGGGCACAAGCAAGCCTTACAATATCAAGCACAAGTAATAGAATGTTTGATACAAGATGCTCCTAATAAATGAGCAGATATTCAACAAGAAATACTTATCAAAATATTGAAGAACACTTCACAAGATGGCTTCTTCCTTTAAGAACGTCGGAGCAATGATGAAGCCTTTGATTGAAGCTTGAATGCTCTTCAAAGAGTGGTTGATGGAGCTTTAAGACCATTTGAAAAATCAGCAACAAATGAACTCCAATGGCTCTGAAACAATGAATACAACTCTCCAATAACTTCTCTTACAAACAATAAAACTTTCTTTCAAATGATTCTTTTCACAAAGATTTTCAATAAGATTTTCACTCTATTTTTACTCTTTTTCTCTTTCTTTTTCTTCTATTTTTCTTCCCTCTTTTCTTACACTTTTTAATAACTAATCAATAACTCAATATATAAGAAGAAAAAATATAGCCATTGTACATTACCGTTATAAAATAGAGAAGGGAGTGAGAGAGAGAGCAAAGCTTGAAGAAAACAACCAGCCAAGAAAACGGCCACGAGTAAAATCCCAAAACATAGAAATCGGCAGCCCAAAGTCCTTAAATTGGTAGCCCAATTTCATAAGATAGCAAGCCAGAAAAAATTAGCATTCCAAAAGTCCAAACCGGCATTCCAAAATCCAGAAATTAGCATGCCAAAAAGAAGCCATCCGTTTGGATTTAAAAGTTGGCATTCCAACTCCAGGTTCCAAAATCCATCAACCGATTGAGAAGCAAATCGGTATGCCAAAAGAAAAGTTGGCATTCCAATCATCAAGTGATAGGGAGCCGGCAGAGATCAATTTGGAATTGGCATTCCAAAATCAAGTGAAAGGGAACCGGCAGAGAGCATTTGAGAATTTGTATTCTAAAATCAAGTGACAGAGAGTCGGCAGAGAGCATTTTAGAATTAGCATGCCAACACCATCCATTAGCATGCCAAGATAAGATGCTAGGAATCGGCAGACTCCAAATACAAGGAGCTAGCCGTAAGATGTATGCAAGTTAAGTAAGCCAGTAATCAGAAGGCAACCGAAGGCAACCAAATGCAACCGAAGGCAACAGAAGGCAACCTAAGGCAATCCGAATTTAAACCAAAGGCAACAAAATCTAGTATTCCAAATCAAAGATTGGTAACCCAAGATTTAAGCATTAAGCATCCAATCCGAAGGCAAAAGAAAATAAGTATAATCCAGTGATAATTCAAAATAGAGTTATAAATAGAAACTTGCAGGCTAATTGAATCCAATTCAAGATAATGCAAATATAATTTAACTTTAAAGTCATTTTGTCAAGTGAACCATCCAAATATAAAACATATGAAAATCGTTCAGTGATTACGAAATCCAAGTCCTTTGAAAAAATAATTTAATCACTTCAAACCTTTTGAAAATAATTTAAATTGTAAAGCATATCCATAGAATTAATACATTACCTTTCATTTTGAATCACAATTTACCTTGGATTGAAGTAACACCATCTTCTTGATGATTCATCTGAGATTCATTTAACTCAACCACAAGATCATTAGTATCATACTTAATTATTTTGTAGTCATCAAAATCAATATAAGGCCAACATTTAGATTGTCAACAAAATTTGAGTGATAATGCATTTGTGTGGCATCAAGCATTTTCAATGCCCCATGAGTAATTTTCATCTCATTGAACAAATTATTATCCCACTTGTAAAACAATAATGGCCACTATCCCCTTAGACTTTGATTCCTCTTATGACACAGTATGTTGATAGTGTATTAAAAGGTCCTGCCTTAGTGAAAATCAAACCATTAATCTACACTTGAAAAGGAAATTTTAAATTCATCATAGTTTTATTTTACTAACAAATTTTAATTGTATAGCGGATTTGATCGATTATTTGACAGTAGAATGCCTATTAACTTCACTAGCATGGTGTTCATGTTAATTCAAGTTCTTACATTGTTTTCTTTTGAAACAACCTCATTTTCCTTGCAAACACTCCATCTTTGAGATTGAGGATTAAGATTACATAAATATAGAAAAATCTCTAGTGGAATATTAGTTATGAATCACAATTTAGTAACAAATTTTCTTATAAATAAAATAGAGAGAAGAAATAATTTCCAGTGCTATTGAAAGTATCAGTTGCAATGAGAAACTCTTATTTTCAAGAGGCTTAATGGAACACTTTATCAAGCATTATCACCAGGGCTTCATTGTGATGGATGTCATTGCTCACAGCGGGTGGTGGAGCATAGGTGGCTAGGTTTTTTATCTTATCCTCCTCAAGTTGCCTTCTTTTTTGCTACAGGCAATTTATGTTAGGTTGGCTAAGGTTAAAGGTGGGCAGCGGCATGCTGTCCTTGAGGCCAGAGATGAAAGACAGAGTAATCCAACATCTTAAACTCTGACATCAAGGAAAAAGGCATAAGGGTGTCATCATTGGTAGCATTGTGAGTAACTATGGTAGGAAGATCATCATCAAAGACAGTAATAGTAGAGGCAGAGTTCTTATCATCATCATCTTCATGAATGAAAGTGTTGGAGGGGGGGTCTTTTTCTTAGGCTTAGGGATGGAGAGGTTGGGCATGCTAATAGAGTGTTGGAACAGGGTGGGGGGACAAGTCGAGAAGGTGCTAAGAAGTAAGCGAGAAGTCATTCATAGGAGGGGTGGGGGACAAGTCGAGAAGGTGCTAAGAAGTAAGCGAGAAGTCATTCATAGGAGGCTAAATGGCGATGATGGAGGCAAGGATGAAGAAGAAAGTGGCTTCAAGTGTAACCAAGAGGAGAGCCCTAGCTATATAGTATTTGGATGTGGTACTAATGTTCTTGAGGGCGACGATATGTAGGCGAATGGGTAATGGTAAAGGCATTGCAAAAAAAAAAAAAAAAAAACAATTTTTTTTCTCCTCCACTCTTTTCATTATATTTGAAGTCAAATCGTTGAGATCGATTCATCTTTCAGAAATAAAAATTCTTGTAAAATGAAACAAATTATTTTGAAGGCAATGGAGCTCCTAAGCATATTCAAAAAAGAATGGGAGAGTTTAAAAGATAAATAAATTTTTTTTAAAAAAAAAGCTTAAAACCTAGTGACATTCCTACCTTAACCGTTCAAAAGTGAATGTGTCAACATTAAAAATAATTAAATATGGTAGTCTATGTGGTAGCAAAAAATAAGATCTTTGCATGATGGTTTGAAGAGATTCCATTGTATATATACACACACTCCTAAATTCAGTCATCCTTCCTATCTTTGAATCTCCATAGTTCATAGATCCCAAAGATGAAGAAAAAATAAAAAGGTTGGTGGCTTTAAAATTCGTGTGGATAAAAGGATGAAGAAGATAACTAAATATTGTACACATACATACATACATACATACATACATACATACATATATATATATATATTTGTATCTTATTTGTATTACATTCACTATCTTCATGGTATTAATCATATTTGTTAATTGATTATGACTGCATAGAAACTAACATTGCAAACAATAATCAATAACAAATATGTTTTTGAATTTTTTTCATCCTACTATATTTTTTTCATTCATCAATGTACTACATATTTTACTCAATAAAACTGATACAAATATTTACCAATAGTTTTCCATAGGTATGATTAGCAAAAGATATCCACAGGTCTACAAATATATTGAGCTGGATTGGGTCATACTTGATCCTAAATCGACTTGATTTTATATTCAAGTCATGACTTTAGACTCAAACCCAACCCATATACTCATAGAGTCAGGTCGGATTTATGGAAAAAAAATTAGACCAATAGGTCATTTGGGTCTATTCAAGGTTAAGTATAATCTAAGTCTAACCCACAATATTGAGGTTGAGGATAGAATTGGATGGAGTCATATTTGCATTTAAGTATCTAATATGTCATGTCTCCAAATCATTGCTTGGTGCAAGGTGATTATGACATGGCCATATATCCTTAAGAGCATGCAAAAGCTCAAAAATTTTCTCTAACTCTTTTAACCAAGCCTACAAGGGTTATCACTATCCAAATGATAAGGTTGTTAAACTTGCTTGTATCTTCGCTATGCAACATCTGCGTCTCCATAAACTCAATGACCTTCTAATAACTAAAATGGAGATGTTGATAATCAAACATAGTTCCATTAAACAATTTAAATGAGATTAAAAAATAATTAAAACTTACTTTTTTTAATTTTTTAATTCTATCAAGTAAATTATTATTCTTAAGTTTATAAATTATGATATTTAAAATATTTTTTATATAGTCTAAGATATTATAAATAAAAATCTATCAAAAAATAAATATAAATATTTAGATATAATTAAATAAAAAATATAAGTTAAGGCATGGTTGTCACAATGAAAAAAGAAGAATTGGTTTAAATTAAAATTTTTAGATTGAATCATAAAATATAAACCTATATTCAACCTAAAATTTAAATCGGATCCAATTTGAAAACTTGGACTCAAGTCGCAGACCTTTAAATACGAATTGGATCGAATCTAATAAGATCATAAGCTGATCCAATCCATTTGTGGCCTTAAGTATCAAAGAGTTAAAGCTATGAAAATTAATCTTATGACCAAAAGATTTTTTATTTAATTATAATCATAGCAATACATAAATAAATAAAATATAGGTTTCTATTAACATGAGAGAAAAAGGAAAAAAAAAAAAAATGTTACAAGCATGCAAGAGTCAAACTAAACAAAAACATGATAGGAAAAACAGGAAAAGAAAGTAAGTTGCAAAAAAATAAAAAACATCTAAACAAATATTTTCTTTTAGATGAACCGATGTCAAAAAAAAAAAAAAAAAAAAAGAATTCATGTTGTAAATAAATAGGATAAAAACATAATACGCACTAATCAAACGTGCATCCGGTCAGATAGGTTTAGGTAAAATGCCGATTTGGATTTTATTCCCAGCAAGCACTCATCAAACCAGATCTCGCGGCCTCCTCCTCCTCCTCCTCCTCTCTCTCTCTCTCTCGGGGCGTTTCGTTAGTTCGGTCGTTCGTTCGATCGGCAATGGCGTCGTCGGGTCCCGACCACCTCTTCAACCTCCGCAACAGCTTCTACTTGGGGGCGTACCAGGATGCCATCAACAAGAGCGACATCCCCACCTCTCCACCGACGACGCCGTCGAGCGCGACTCCCTCGTCTACCGCTCCTATATCGCCCTCGGCTCCTACCAGGTTCCATTTCCCTCGCCGTCTTCCTCTCCTCCAGATCTTTGGTCTCACTTCCTCTTTCCCTGCTCTCATCACCTTGATCTGCAGCTTGTGATCAGCGAGATCGACTCCTCCGCCCCCACCGCCCTCCAGGCCGTCAAGCTGCTCGCCCTCTACCTTGCCGGAGACAAGGTTGGTTTCCTGGCACCCCACCTCGATTCGGTTGGACTCCTTTTTAGATCTCGTGGTCTAATTTGTTTGGATCTGTAGCTTTGAAACCCTAACTATTTTGATCTCTCATGGATTTCTTCATCCCTTGTTTTTTCTTGTGATCTGATGTGATTTTTTCGTTCAAGACATGATTTTGGTGCACTGCCGAATTATTATTACGACGAAAAGATTTGAGTTCGTTTCTGTCAAGAGTTTCACTGCAGTAATTCATTCTTTCGTTTGGAAAATTGTTCCGACTGTGAGATGTGTTGCGAATTGTGTTACGCTTCACGGATCTATATGAAAGTATTATGTGGTTCTTAGCCCAGCAATGAGTGTGATTTCTTCAGATCTGATCTTGGCTGAGTCACATGAATAGGTCTCTGGCATGCTGTTTTTGTATTTTTATGTGCGGCATTCTTATTTATTTATTGCCTGTATCACTTCTTGTATGCTGCTAATACCAAACCGATAGGGTTATGCTTGCAAGTTTGCAAGCTATAGCATCTTCATGGAGGAATAGGAAGGTAATAATCATCACCTGTTAGTCAACCTTAATTATCTCTTCCATCTGCTTAATTTGTCATTAAAAGGGTGTAATTTGTCATCTCTACTTTATTGGGTTGCAAATTTGATAATTTAAGAAGTTCTGCTGGTAGATGATTGTGTAGACTTTTTCTTGACTTGCCATGTTGCCTAATAATTTTTCAAAATACTAATTCTGAATTTGGTTGTCATCTTGTGCATAAACTTGCAAACTAGTTTGATGATTTTTAACAAGGCATCACATATATCCTGATCCTTAGCTTTATTGATGGTTTGAATACTACTCAATTTACTTGTAGTTATCTATGGGTTTCTTGATCGACTAGAGTAGGTAGTCCTTATAAATAATTCAGTTTCAGGAAACTTTTCAATCTTATTATTGTCCCATGTTCAGGGTCTTCCTCACATCATTGGCGTCTGTCCTTTGTTTGACTCTACCACACGTGTTCTAGTTATTGCTTATATTTTAGCATATTCATTAAATTTTACTTGCTTGACCGCATACATGTTCTCGTCTAGCTTGGCTTAGAGGATGTTGATCAAATGATTTCTTGTGTACTAGATATTGATTGAAATTTATTTGGCAATCTTTGCTAGTAGGATCTTAGGTTTCTTTCCATTTTTTTTATTAATGAATCCTTACCTTGAAAAGGATTGCTAAAATGCCAGGTAGGTGGACACCATCAAGAAAGTCTATTCATTTTCTTTTGTGAATGGTACTTAATAATTTAATGTGATGGGGGATAGATTGAAGGGGAATTACTCAAATCTGGTGAGCGTGATGATAAGTGCTCTAGATTGGGTCAGTCTGAGAATTGTTTTAATGAAGGCAATCTCTCTCTCTCTCTCATGCTTGCTCGCGCGCACACATCCATTGTTTCTTGGAGCTATATCAATCTTTGCAATCTTTTTAATGAGAATGGAATAACAATTTAACTTCATTAATGGACGAGCAGATTTGATGGCAAACACCATGACAACAGGCTAGTAGGATGCTTTTGTTTATTTCCTATGTTTTTTTTTTGGATCACAAGAGGCAACAGTTTTGCTGCTTGTAAATGTTCAGCCTTATGATTTATGTTTTTTTTTTTCATGCTTTGTCTTTTTCTTCTTTTTTCCTAATTTTTTTTGGAGGTTTTAACCTTTGCATCATCATTGCATTTGATGCGCATAAAATGGTATACAGTTATGCACTTGAATTATAAGTTATGTTCTTTTTCACACCTTGTCTTTTTGGTCTGTCTTGCATGCATGGCCATGGCAATTCTTGATTCTCATGAGGTTTTGCATTGTCTTTTTTTTTTTTCTTCAAGGAATCTGCAATCGCAAGCCTCCAAGAATGGCTGAATGATGCAGCAATTGGAAACAACCACGCTCTTCGACTGATTGCAGGGATTATTTACATGCATGAACAAAACTATGTTGAGGCTCTTAAGCACACAAACTCTGGTGGAACTATGGAATTGTGAGTCCCAAACCTGTCTTATATCTACTAGAAAATGTTTTCTTATGCACACAAATGCACATATATATAAAAAAATTGGATTTTTGAAATTTAGTTTGTGGTGATGTAGTTGTGATGATTCCTCATTAGTAAAGAGCTATCAATTATTAGCTATTTTCTGGATGAAATAACGAGTATCCTAGTCAGAGATCTCTTTATTAACGATTTTAAATATTGTCTTGTCCTGAAAATTAAATATTGTTTATCAAATTATTCATGTAGAAAAGATGGACTTATAAAGATTATCATTGCAGTCTGATTTGTGCAACTTTTTATTTGGATATCAACACGCTCATTGGGCCACAATGCTTTTGAATAAGGCCCTTATTAGTCTAGAATTACTGTTGGATCCTCACAAATAATGCTCATAAGGATTCCTTTTCTGCCATACTAACACATCTTGAATGTGTGGTAGGATCTTGAGGTTAGGGTTGATGACATGCACAGACTTTGTAAGGAGGATATTGCTCAGGCACTGTCCAAGCTTTTGCCCAGAATCTCAAAGGCCAAGCCTCTCTTGGCCAGATTTTGACCCAAACTTTCTGCATTTCTGTTATGCCTCAACCCGTTAACTGGGCTGATTGTATGGACACATCCGCATAACTCCTAGATGATACCCTAGAAATTATGCAGGCCTGATTTTGTTTCTAATTTATCAATTATCCAGACCTTCAGAATTCAATTAAACATTATTTAAGTGTTGTCCAACTTCTATGTTTTCAATTCAAAACTCAATTAATTTTAAACATTATTTAACTTGCTAGGATTATATATTATGTAATTACAAAAGCTGGTATCAAATGATCTAATTGTCTTTATCTACTGATACCTCACTCTAGCCCAACCACGGAAGCTGATCCTAAACTCCTCTCTCTCTCTCTCTCTCTCTCTCTCTATCCCCTGTTTTGTTTGGGGTGTGTTTTGGGGCCTCCAGGGGGGGGGGGGGGGGGGGGGGTCATGTTTTGTTCAAGTGGCATGCAGTCAGACTCTGTGCATAACAGGGAATAATGATGCTATGGTCTTGATATCCAGGATATCGAAACTGGGCATGTCATGGTAGTGGTGGAAGTGGGATGATAGGAAGGGTAGGTAGTGAAACTAAGTTTGGAGCATGAAGACATAGAGAGCTTGGGTTGGGGCTATAGGTATGTGGTAGATGTGCTGGGCTAGGTGATGCTAGATGCTTGTAGCCACCATGGTGGAAAAGGCTAGGCATTCTTGTGTTGGTTGAGGGTAGTTGACAGGAGAGTAGAGGAAGGAGAGGTGAGCGGAGGGGAAAGAAGAGCTTTGATGAGAAGGGTGCAAGGTAGGGATCAGGTGAAGCCGATTACTCTTTTTTTTTCTTCTATTTTTTGAAATGGATAATATGACCATAAAAACAAAGAACAAGTTTCTGTCCATGTCCCTGAATAAACTGTGGGCCCAAAACAATATAAATCCATCTTGGTCAACAACTTTGCTTGGCCTAAGCCCAATCTAATTTAAGCTCATTCTAATCCCAGTAATATTCTCTCTGGTTTTTTTTTTCATGCCACACATTCTAATGAGTGCCACTAAACAATTCATGAATCTACAATGATTTGACCAAATCACTTGTTTGCAGGCATGCATTGAACGTTCAAATATACCTTAAGATGCACAGGTCAGACCATGCAGAGAAACAACTGAAGATCATGCTTCAAATTGATGAAGACCATACACTGACACAACTTGCGAATGCATGGGTAAACCTGGCAGTGGTAAGCCTCTTTTATTTTTTATATTTTTTGAATCATCCACTTGTGTTAAGATACTCCTAAGTGTTTAATATGGATCATAATTTTATTGCTTTGCAATGTCAGGGTGGTTCAAAGATACAGGAGGCATATCTTATCTTCCAGGATTTCTCTGAGAAGAACCAGATGACTGCTTTAATTCTGAATGGCAAGGCTGTCTGTTGTATGCACATGGGACACTTTGACGAAGCTGAATCCTTACTACTTGAAGCACTTAACAGGGTAACCTTCTAACATCCTATGTTATGCTTTTATGTAATCCTCACTGTGTTTAGGTATTGCTTTTATTTCAGAGCCTTGTAAAGGACAATGTTGCAACATGACCCGGAACCAAAAAATTCTGTTCTATGGTTTGTGCAGGATGCCAAAGATGCAGAAACACTGGCCAACCTAGTTGTATGCAATCTTCACCTGGGCAAATCTGCAGCTCGATACCTCAAGTACGTGAGCGTAATGCTGCATGAAAAACTGAATATAAGAATCTAAATGGCATGCATTTCTGTTTTGCTTTTTCTAAACACAATTTTGAAATTTTGTCATGTTCAGGCAAGAACCCCTACTTTGATTTTATCGTGCCATGATTGCATTAAAATGGAATGAATCATATGTTTCTCTTGTACTGAAAATCTTGAGGCATTAAGCTGGATATGAAACATGGGAAGTCAAATCAATCTTGCAGGTTTCACAAAAAAAGTGTTTGTGTCGAGATGCTGGTTACAAATAGTTGTATAATGGATGTATTGCATGATCATGCAAAGCATCTAAGAACTTCTTTAGCTTTTACCCTTCATTTTTTTGTGTGACATTCATTATTTTATGTTTCAATATGTAGAAATGAAAAGAAGAAATGAAAAGAAATAACATATCCCATGGTGTATGTTATTTGCAGGTGATATAGCATTGATTGATGAAACTAAATCTGGAGTAAATGCTAAGCTAGAGATTTGGAGAGAGGTTTTAGAATCTAAAGGTTGTAAGATTAGTAAAACTAAAACTGAATACATGAAATGTAATTTTAGTGGGAGGAGAAATACAAATGAAGAAACAGTGAAGATTGCAAGTTAAGAGTTCTCAAGGAGCGAAAAATTTAGGTATTTGGGATCAATATCCAACAAGAAGGTAAAATAGGTGAAGATATGAATCATAGAGTTAAAGATGAATGGAGTAAGTGGAGGAGTGCTTTGGGAGTATTGTATGATTGGCGCATTTCATTAAAATTGAAAGAAAAATTTTATAAAATCGCTATTAGGCTAGCTATGCTATATAGAATAGAGTGTTGGGCAATATTGAAACAATATGCGAATAAATTAAGTGTAATAGAAATGTGTATGTTAAGATGGATATGTGGTAAAACTTTAAAAGATAGAATTAGAAATAAACATATGAGAGCAATGATAGGAGTAGCCTCAACTGAAGATAAAATGAGAGAAATCGATTACGGTGGTTTGGACATATACAACGTAGACCTTTAGATGCTCCAGTTAGAAAGAGTGATCGTTTAACAATTCATGGTAGGGATAGAGCTAGAAGTAGACATAAACTAACATGAACATAAATAATTAAAAAAGATATAACTATTTGTAATTTGAATGTTGACTTGGTATTGAATAGAGCAGAGTGGAGGAAGCAGATAGCCGACTCCATGTAGTTGGGAAAAGGCTTAGATGAGTTGAGTAGAAATGAAAAGAAGAAGATGGGGATGCTCTTAAGATATGCTAAAAATCATAGAAATGATGGAAACAAGAACAAAAATGATCAAAGAAGAAATTCTTTTCATTAAATTCCAAAAAGTTTGTCATACATGTTTTTTGTATTCATTGATAAGGTATTGATAAATATGCTTATATTCATTGATAAGATTTAATTTGTACGCACTAATCATAGTATCCTTTTTTTTTTTTTGCTGAGTTGGATTGTTACTTGACTCTTGCTATTAAGCCCATGAAAACCTGGTTTTATGGTATCTGGAATGGGGAATATTTTCAGTTTTGTTCCACCCATCTTTAAAGTTTGAATGTATTTTGCTTGTTGTTTGTAGATATCTACTTTAAGATTGAAACTTGATCACCTTTTCTTCAAGCTTTATGCATGCATGTCCAAACCTTTGGAATTTAGCTGGAATCCAGTGACTTAGCTGAACAATTGCCAAAAGCTAGTGAGAATTGTATCTAATAAGATGATATATTATGTCTGTGAATCTCATCCTTAGTCTCCTATCAATGGATCAGTTTTGTATAATTGGATTTGAACATGATATGTTTTCCCTGTTACTAGAGCTATAATGTTGCTTCTAATCTGTAACCTTTGCTGATCTTTATCTCCTAAACTGTGGTCATTTTGTTTCTTTTGTTTTGTGATATCAAATAAAGCACTAGGAAGAAGCATGTATGTTTCAGGGAAAGAGCTGCAAGAAAGCTTCATTATTAAATTTCTTACTAGTACTTTCATTTGTACATCAAACTAATATCAAATTACCAATTCACTGTAATTGTACTGCAAGTGTTAAGGATGATAATAGTTTTCATGTTTATGCTAATATTAGTAACTGAAACCATACTGGATTGACACTGGAACATTTGAAAGGTCTCATTCAACAGATCTTACAAATACTTTCATTTGTACATGATTGATACTAGCACTTTCATTCAACAGATCAAAAATCATCATGGTTAGGTTTCTTATTAGCACTTTCATTTATACATCAAATTAAAACCAAATTACCAATTCACTGTAAGTGTTAAGAATGATAATAATTTTTGTGTTTATGCTAATATTAGTGACAAGAATCATATTGCAATGACACTAGAGCATATGAAAAGATCTCCTTCAACAGATATTCAGTAAGTTGTTTTCTTTGGCCCTTGTCTAAGATCCCAGATGCATTCTCAGCATCTGGGCGCTTGCCATGGCGTGCGTGCAGCTTTAGATGCTTGCTTAGGCTTCAGGCATCCAGTGTGAGGCCTCACTTCTGTGCCTGTATCTCTAAGAATACTTGCCTGTAACATCCTTATGCTTACTATATACTTTTATTAGAAGCAAATTCTCCATGTTAATGCATTATATGAATGTGGTCGGTCCAAGTTGAGTGTTGCTGAATTTTGCCACTGTTTTTGCTTCTGCAGCCAGCTGAAGCTGTCGCATCCTGAACATATGCTCGTCCAGCGTTCCTCTTCTGCTGAAGATAGCTTTGAGAGAGCTGTTCAAGGAATTGCATGAGCACTTCAGATCGTAGTTTCTCGCTGGGGGAGCATAATGTAATCTCTGTTATTTTTTTTTTTTTTTGTCAGATCATTCTATATCAGCGAACCATTCAAGGGTTGCTCTTTTATTAGTATCTTGTGTGGGAGATGCTATTTTTTCAACGAATTTTGTTTAAATCTGGAAAGATTGCTTTTGGTCCCTACATTTTGGTATAATTTTCTCCAACAAAAAGCCATTTACTCATCAAAACTGTGTTGATCAATGATTTGGATACCGTAATGCTCGAATGGTTGCACTGATTATGGAGTAAATTGTCTCATTTATTTATAACCAGCATGCGTTTCTCCATTTTGGCAACAGGTTTGCCGCAGGAGCAGAATTTCCAGGAAATTCACAAGCCAAACGTGTGTGAAAGATTAAATGGTAAACGAGTTTTGGCTAAGGATTGAGCGCATAACGGCAGTCGAAGGACCAAAATCAAGTTCTCAGATATGGATTCTTCTCAGCCCTAGGTCGTAGGGAATTTTTTCATCACTAATTTTAGGAGGCTAAAAAAATAAAATAAAAAGTATATTCCCTCATCATTAAAATTTAAAGCATCATTAACTGATCGGCCACCTCTGAAGGGTCTACTGAGTGAAATCAGGGTACCACCGTGCAGTGATTATGGTAATTTTTTTGTTTTACTGTTTATCTGGTTAGAAATAATAATTTTCTTGTTTGACCTTTTATTCGGCTCGTATCATTTTAACGATCAAAATTTTTTGGTTTAAATGGATTAACGGGTAACGAAGATTACTTAGTTAAGGGTAAACGATTTAGGGATAGTATTCTCCGTTCCATTCCTGTTTATCTATCTCTATTTAATATTATATATATATATATATATATATATATATATATTAAATATTAAAAATTTAAAATAAATAAAATATATATAGTAAAACACGTTCTTCTCTTCTTCTTTCATGCACATGAATCTATTAGTATTTTTTTAATTTTTTGATAAATTATAAAATTAATAAAATAATTTTATTTTTTTATGTAAATAGTCAAACAGGTATTTAGTGGGTAGTTGTTTATCCGGCTAGGTATCTTAGTTTCTGTTCCTTTAACTATAACAGCTTAACGGGACCAGAAACGGAAACATTTTTTTTAACGGAACCGATAAAAGCCGTCCCGAGCCTATTATTATATAGCAAACTATATAATAATATAATAATTGTGATATTTACTTGAGCTATCTTTGAGTTGAATACAAATAATACAGGTTATAATAATAAAATATAATGATCTATTAGATAATTATACTATTGATATATTATGACCTATTATTTAAAATACAATATATTATATAACATCCACATTTACAAAATAACATACATATTGTAATACTATTCATAAGTGATATAGTGTATTATTATATAACAAACTAATAAAACATTATGTAGCATAATATTTTCCAAAATACTATGATATTAAAATATAAATATATTCTATTATTGATATCAATAATTTGATTATCAAAAGAAATATTTTCAAATAAATAATAATAATTATTGTTATTTTTATGGCATTGTATGATATTAATATGCTAATGATAAATAATTAAAATAAATACAATAAGATGCTTATATTAATTATATCACTAATATCTTAATATTATACTATATTATATGCTTTAATATTGTAGCTTCCTTATTATAATATAATAACACGAGTTTTATCATTATGGTAATATAATAATTGTGATATTTGTACAAAATATATATTATATAATTATACTAATATAATAATTTATCATATTCTAATATATTAAATATAATATAACGTAGTCAAATATAATATACCATAATATGTTCATATTTTTAGTTAGCTAGTTCATTGAATTATGTATTAAATTATGTAATATAATAATTATTATAATCTTGTAATACATATTAATATCAATAACCATAATCATCTATCATTTTCCATCTTTATAGGGTCATATTTTTGGATCTTGATTTCCAAGTAATCTTATTTTGGGCATGTTCTAATATTATTTAAACCTTCTTCATATTCTTCATAATATCCATCCGTGTCATTTAATTTTTTCTTCTTTTCCTATTACTTTCATTACAAATCAAAATACCTCTTCTTAATGGAGTCTTCTCAATTTTTTATTATATATGTCTATACCATCTCAGTTGATACTCTATGATTTCATGTTCAAATTACACAACAAATACAACTATACTAATATAATCATTTCATATTTTATCTTTCTAGTTTCATCACATCCATCTAAAAACTATTATTCCTACTATATTCAACTTATTTTTCTGTATTTTTTGTATCATTGAACTGTCTAATCCATAAAACAAGATAGGCCTTATTGGTTTTCTCTAAATCTCCAAAGTGCGCTCCTACTATATAATATTTTAAATGCATCTATGTACTTAATCCAATTATTTCTAATTCTATCTCATATATATATATATATATATATGTGTGTGTGTGTGGGCGCGCGCGCGCATTATTTTATTTCTTCATTATTTTGTATATTATATCTTAAGTAATAAAATGTCCGATAATCAATCTTGATTTATATTGTATCTTCATTTGCTTTTACACTAAATCTACATTCTATTTACATGCTAATCTTTAAACCCTTATTCTCTAAGTTTTTCTCCATAAATCTAATTACTATTTAATATGGCTATCTTTTTATTAATCAATATTATATCATCTATAAATAACAAACATTATACTATATTTTTCTTAAAAATAAAAATAATATTATTTGTAATTAGTCCAAAAATATGTAGGTTTAGTATTGATGTTTAATGCAATCCTATTATAATAACTTAGAATCTTACACAAAAAGGCTGGCCAAGAAAGTATTATTTGGATTCCTTGATCTTATATATATATATATATATATATATATATCTCCAAGATTTACTTAGTCTATAACCGATATACAACTAACTATACTCTATTTTGGGCTCTCACATCCCTCATTTATATCAAACTATGGACTTACATTATATTTAATCAAATCCGTTCATAATCATAAATACTATGATCGATATGAAAATAGTTTATTATAGTATCCCTTAGTTTACATGTGCCCTATGCTGGATCAACTTGCAATAATTCATGACCTCACTTAAAACGGCTAGCCAAGATAGTATTAATTAGATTTCTCTGCAAGCACTCAAAATTAAATACATAACCAAAGATTAAATATATACTGGTATTAACTCTTACATACTCTTTCATTAAATCATAGTGCTCTCACCAAATTAAAGGCCTAAATCCAAATTCAAATATAAACAAGTACCATGAGCTTGTTTGCTATGTTTTCTATTCTGCATGAGCTAAAGGCTAGATCTACTCTAATACTATTTGTGGCAACCAGGATCTCACTTAAAAGGACTAGTAAAAAAAATTATTTAAGCTTTCTAATCCTATATAAGTACTCAAGATCTACTCGATGCATAGCTGAAAATGTATCTATTAATTATCTAAGCCAAAGTTAACTATATGATTGAATTTTAAGGTATAAATCAAACTAATTATCTAAAATAAATATTATTCACTCTTAATTTTTTTTGTCTAAACCAGATTTCTTATAATTTCATAAAGTGGCTCATAAACATTATAATACTTCTCCAAATCACTTTGACATTTTGTTTGAAGATTTTATTTAGTAAGCTAATTTGATCCAATATATCTTATGAGCTTCTAAAGCTGTCTAATGGCTAAGCTATGCTAGCACAACCCATGCAAGGATAGTCCGACGGGCTGTGACTAGCACAGCTCTGGGTTGTGCTAGCATGGTCGATGATGCCAAAAGGCCTAACACAACCCTTAGGCCGGTGACCTAATCGGATCCGACCATACCATGCCTAATTGGCCTGACTCAGTGACCTAGCACACTCTGTATATCACATAAAATACTAACCATTTTTTATTTTTCTTATTATTAAAGTATATTAATTTTATTCTAATTGTCTTTTAATCACATTATTCATCTACCAAGTTCTTTATTTGTATATTTTTACCCTTTTAACCCTTCTACAATATTTTTGGTTGCACTTTTAATATAATTACCCTTTGGTCCTACATTTTATTTGGTTCAGCGCAAGTTTTAATATCTCTCATTTAGTCATCTATCTATAAAAGGTAATAATTTTTTACTTTTAAAAACCACCCTCTATATTTGATCATTTAATAATTTTTTTCTTTTCGCACTTGGGCATAAATATAAGACTTGTAACTTACATTGAAGATTTTAACTCCATTCTCTCTCATGTGCACATGCGCGCAGATCCCTTTCCACTTCACTTTGACATGTGGTGCTCCCATTTTTTTTTCTTCTTTTGATGAAAGTAATGCAAGTGGACAAATTTGATCCACTCCAAACAGTAACTAAATACTCATCTCTCTTCTTACACTATGTGTTTGCAATTGCTAAATCATAAACTACTACTACAAGTTCAAGAATTCAATTTTCTAGTAAATTTATATCTCCAAATTAGATCTCCAATGTACTCTCTTATCCTATATTACTCTTCCCTATATGCTTTTTTAATTATCACGTACAAGAATCTTTTTCTTTTTGAATATTTTTTATCAATTCATCCATTTTTTCCTCAAAATTGTTTCTCAATATTTTCTTCTGAACCTATTTATGGTGCATAAGTATTAATTATATTAATAATCTCCTCATTTAAAACTAATTTAATAACTATCAATCTATCAGTTGTTCTTTTTACAACGACAATTTTATCTTTCATTTTTTATTCATTATTGTTTCTATATCATTTCTGTCATTATGCCTACCTGAATATAATAGTTTATAATCATTCCTTATGCCGTTGATTTGCTATGTTTTTATTTAATTTCTTATAGCAAGCAATATTGTTTTTTAAATGCCATTGTATTCGGTTATTCTCTGCTCTTTCTGCTCTACTTTCAACATTTTAAGCAGCGAATCTAGTTCTTTCTCTTTTTTATTTTCCGCGCTGTTTTTTTTTTTTTTTGGCATGATGTTATTTCTGTTGTCTTCTTACTACTTTGATTAGTTGCCATTATATTAAATGACTATTAGAAAACTCTAATTATAAATAACTTCTACTCATTTGTCACTCTGATCAGATCATGTCATGATGGGTTTACTCATGAACATCTTAACC
The DNA here is from genome assembly GCA_900491605.1 of Calamus simplicifolius. Lineage (NCBI taxonomy): Eukaryota > Viridiplantae > Streptophyta > Magnoliopsida > Arecales > Arecaceae > Calamus > Calamus simplicifolius. Next base: position 72,022 of record UESW01003221.1, on the reverse strand, counting down.
AGTCCATATTCATTTATCCATCCAATAGGATACAATTAAATGGGATTATTTGTTGACCAAGTCTTAATTGACCTTTGCTAATTTATTACTATAAGCAAGTCACGTTGTAGTGGGTGCCTTATGGGTTATGATATATGGAACCCTATTGATGAAGGTTTACAAAACCCCTAATATATTATTAATTCGATACGATATGAGTCTTTATAATATATATGCATAGCATATCATGATAGGATACCATATTACCACTAGCACCAAATATTAGAGGATGATTGAAATTAAATCTTGGTACCTTAGTATGATACGATATGATTAATATGGATCAATATGATAGATTTTGCTTATAATAATCAGAATAAATTATGACACCTCAATATTCACACATTAAATTAGGATCCATTTCATTATTATTAATATGCATTGTTACAATTAATTGTTTACCTAACGATAGCTGTTTATCTTTCTCATTTGGCCTTGGGGTCAGCCATACCGATTTTATTATAATATATTTATAATAAATAATTTAAATTAATAAATATTATAACAAGCCTCTTTTTATTAATATTTGGATGCATCTCTAACTCCAACTTAATTATAATTTTATTACAATTTTATGAGTATCAAATAGCTATTAAAATTAAGAGTAAATCTTGGCACAATGATAATGTTGCCCTACTACAGCATAAAGATTATAAGTTTGAAAAGCAGAACAATTTCTCCATGAAGATGGGACTTCAAAATGAAAATCTTCTGATTCTAACTATTTGTTTGGTTGAAATTAAAATTTAAGTCTAATTTTATCCGGAATGTAAATTATCTTTAAAAAATAATTAAAAATCTGAGCTCTTATTTTACAATTACGATTTCCATTCCATCCATAGTTATTCCCTTGTTCTCATTGCTCCTCCCCTTCTTGTTTCACCCCAAGTCACCCACTCCTCTTTCTTCTTCTCAACCCACGCCGCCTACGAACTCTCTTTTATTATAATATTTCTCTTTTCTTTTCGCCCCATGCTGTCCATACCCTCTATCCTACCACAATATACACCATAATTATATATTAGAAAATAAAATTATAATCAAACCCTAATGGTCTCTACTTTTTCTAACCTTAAAAGAAGGTAAGACAATGAACTCGCCACTGTTCTGATCTTTCTCGCTTGCTTTATTTCTCAACTCACCACAAGCTCTCTTATCACAATGATGAATCCTGAAATTATGAAAGGAGCCAAGAAAATAAATCCACTTCACTCATTTTGTGCATATTAACTAAATAAAATAATTTTATTCTAAATAAATAATTATAATCAAAGAACTATTTTATGCTATGAATTTTGAAGAATAAAATTGAAAATTAAATCTAATTCATAATTGGATGTTTGTGAACCAAGCTATCGGAAAGTGACGCATTAACTCTAGAAGCAACTTGATATCCATCACTCATCCCATGGATCTAGGATTTCCTATAAAAAAAAAAAAACAGTTGCAGCTTCCGGTTATTTTCTTCACTTTTCGAGTAGAAAGCAATCCAAAATTTTAAGAACTAGAGAAGCAATACATCAGCTCCCTTATCATCAGTTACTAACGCAAGCGAGGTCAACATCAAAGAAAAATTGCAGCGAATCGCCAGGCGGCCATGTTGGAACCCTTCTGCGGACAACTTGCATTCCCAAAGATCGACAACAATATTGTCTCTATGTTGGTACTTCACCACAGATTCGTGATGGAATGTCCCCTAACTCATTTGGAAGCGACGATGATTACAGTACCTAAGATGTTCCATGTTGCCATATCAACCTGCTAACTAAAGTGTTTCCGTGCCATTCAGTAAATTTGCAACGGCTCAACATTGAGAAAAATTGGCAAAAAGACTGAATTACAATGAAGCAACCAGAATGCAAGACAACAGCCTGTTTCAGGGCCATTAGCCGAGCAAGAAGGCCATAAACAGCACCACCGAGTCACCAGAAATTTCAACCAATGCACGCCCTGCTGCCAACTTGAACATAACATGGTAAGTACACTATTGAAACTGCAATACATACAGCCAACGAGACCACTTCATCCCAAGGTTAATAGTCAGCACCCATGATGTTGGTGGTCCATAACACCAAAATCTGGACCAAACTACTGCCTCTCCTCTCATTTTTCTTTTCCCATTTCATTTGCGTGAGCAATGACAATCTTGTAACCATGATGGTAAACAACTTTAGAGAAGAATAACTTTACAGGTGTTTCTAGAGCATTTAGACCACTGTAGGAGGCTTGTAGTCAAGCATCTCTCTAATATTCAACCTAATGGAAGGCCCCATTGATGAGCAAATATGTGCACTTTTCCAGTATACTCCTTTTGCACCAGAAGGTTTGTTTGCTTCTACCGACCTCTGCGACATCACATGGAGGAAAGAAATGTCAGGTTCCAAGTAAATAAGTGTATCTATTTGTATGTTGACCTAACTCATCATTGTGTGCATTATTGGAGCTTTAGAAAGATGGCAAATAACATACAACTGCAGCAATCAAATTTATGATAAGATCTTCATCAGGAAAGCTGGCCTTTCCAAAAGGCAGGTGAACAATCCCAGTCTTATCTGCTCGATATTCAACTTTGCCTGCCTTGAATTCTTGAATGGCCTGTAATTGTCCTTCTGTTAGAGAACTTGCACCCAGCAGATGATCATAATAGTTATTAGATTATATAGTAGCTAAAGCAGTTGAATCATAAAAACAACGAAATGAGCTTTTGTAGATCATAATATGATTTGATATAATAAAAAATTCTAAGTGAAAGATCTATGTAAATAATATTTAGAATGATGGATGCTTCTTTGGTAAGCCCTTTTTCTTGAGAAAATTGAAACAGATGGGAATTCATAGTCCAAGAACTCCATTCCTGGCCTACCACACAAACTCCTATTATCGCAATGTTAGTACTCCAAATTTCAGAAAATAATTTTCCTCTTCTATTCAGCAGCTGAACATAATAATTGTGACCCTCTAAAACAAGTATCACAAGTGACTGATGCCACAAAATCCAACTGTTAAATTCAACCAAGAGGCATGATTTACAGTTCATAAAAATCATATAACTCTCAGCAGATGGTAAGATTTATTAATTTACTCACACTAACCTATGATGAGTGGGAATACTAATAGTTCCAGAACCAATAGCCTTGTATTTCTAGATCTTTAAGTTTATTATTTCGAATTACAATGGCCAAAAAGAAGGAAAGTTCACAACATAAGTAACCCACTTTTGTACCAGTCCGAATGAAGTGAAAAATTACTTAATTTAGAGAACAGAGAAACTTGTTAAATAAAATTAACATGATAGAGCTTGGAATGTAGATGATAAAGGCTAAAAGCAAGCAGGGAAAATAATTGGAAAAAGCCTCCCAATGACAAGTCATTTAAAAAAAATGGGACATGTTAAACAACTTTTGATGGAATGCCAATCATTTACCAGAAAATGGACAATGGCACGCCATCAAAACCGAGGTGTCAGTGAAAATTTCAAATTATGCAACTAAGTGCAGCTGATGGACCCACATGTATATTTGTGCCCTTATGTCATGATAGATGCTTGCTATATGGGGGCATCTTCTATGAGGATTATACATGACATCACTGATTTATAGTATATCAATTAGCCAGAAAATAAAAATATGCCTAAAATGTTTTCAAGGAATCTCTTTCTTCATCATGGCTATGCTATCTTGATGTGTTTTCAGAAATCTTTTTTATGTTTTTCTTAATACTTCATCCTAGCATGCCAGTTAATGCTCAAGCCAATGTTTGAAACTAGCCAAGATAAGAGTACTTACTGATCCAAGGCATACCAGTCAGTTCAACCAAAACATGCTCCAAAACCAAAGGATCAAGCCTTACCACATAAACTAAGCTACCTTAGTCTAGCAAAATTGGATCTAAGAATGTTAGATGATTTTACTCTTTTTGAAGTTAAACCTAGGATTGTGTTGTCAAGAAACTGCACCTTCTTAACCAATAATAACAATTTCCATAATTTTTGCAATCAGATGAAATGTGAGGCAGTCAAGGTCTGAGGAAGGAATCAACCCAGTCATGAGAAAAAGCAATACTAGGATCAACTTCTGTGTCCTGAATATTGAAAATAGCAAAACTGCAAAATAGGATCAGGTTATATCAGCAAATTATCCAGCCATACCTGAGGTATACCCGTAGTAACTGTTCCTGCCTTAGGATTTGGCATAAGTCCTCGCGGTCCTAAGATCTTCCCCAAACTGGCAACCTGAAGGAAGTTCAAGGTATCCCAGGATGAAACTCAGTCAATAGATTATTCTAAGATCAGGCAAAAAAGTCGAAGTCAAATTACAATTAAAGCAACTCTCCAGCCCTATATCCATGCCCAGCAATATGTCAAGTCATAGAATATATTATGAAGCAAAAAAAAAATGCAGAAAACTTCTTCATTATGGAAGCAGAAACTATCTGTATATATAAAAGATTAATGCAGCAGAAAAAGCAAACAAAATCATAAAGAAGACTGTTGTTACCAGCAAGGTTGAATGTAGCAAAACTACAGAAAAATGAAGAGTCTCTACAGATCAGGATACAATGAAGATTGAAGAATGCATATACTTTATACCGGAAATCAGCTACTGACAGTTCCCTCTCTCTCTCAACAAAAGAAAAAGAAAAATAAAAGAAATAGAAAAATTCAAAAAGAAAAAAAAAATGAGGCCTTACATTGATGGCGTATGACCATCATATCTGGCATTAGTATAATAGCTGAATTAATAGTTATGGACCTCTCTCTCAGATCAGATGGATATGAAACAATGCCCGCTCCATGATGTTCTCCGAGGAGGTTAAGGTGCAGCATCCTGACCCACCACATCTTGCAATAAACTTGCCACATTATCCCAACATATGTGCCTCCATTTCTCCATTTTAAAGACCAATTTGGGCCCTTGTAACTCATCCATCAAGAGGTATTTTAGGATTTAGTTACCTAGAACTATCAAAATTATGCTTTTTTTTTTTTGGCAGTCCACATGAATTGTTGTTATCTACTGGCCCCATGCAGATAAATGATAATTACTAACGAAAACGCTTTGACTGCTACTGATGGTGAAGGATGCTACTCTATAAATGTACTTGCTTTAGCAAAATAAACCTTCAACATGATTAGCCATGGGTCCATCACTGATAAAGTTATTGGGTGATTGCAAAACCCCGATATCTCCTAAGCTAACAACAACAAAGCATTCATTCCAAACTAGATGGGGTCAGCTACACCAATATCTCCTAAGCCAATAAAACAAATTTACATCTCAGACTAGTGCTTTTCTTTTAAATGCTAGAGAATCCACAGGCTATTCAGTCACCTTGGAAAGCTTACACCACCTAAAATAATCAGTGAATAGTCCAAGATGAGGAGCATCCAAACCTCAGGCACATTTATTCCCATATATATTCTGTCTGAGAACTGGCTTTCCTCTATACATATTGACATCGGCAATCACAATCAATAACTCTCTAATCCAACAAAAGACAAAAAAGAGATACCAAGGTAATGGTTTACCTTGGTGAAACAAATTAATTCAATTTTTTGGAGCAAGGTTTGTAGCCTTGATACCGGACCTGGTATTGGTACCTAACTAGTATAACCACACCAAGTGTTAGTATGGTAAATACCTCAATATCGACATTTGGATTGGTAGGTGTACTAAGTCTAGGACCCTATTAATATGCCTCGTGTCAGGTGTTAGGGTCTGGTACAACACACAATACTTAAAGAGTTAACTTGAATGGAAGTCCATATTTCCTATTGTGCAAGTTCAAGTCCTTATAAAAAGGTATTGTTTCAATCTCATTGTTTTAAAATTTGGTGAATAAGGCCACACATGAAAATGTGGTCCCTTGACTGCATCACATTACCTAAATACAGTTATTATATGCAATTATACTGCATATGGGTCAAAAAGGAAATCAGTTCGGTGCTATGAAGTTGTATATGCAGTCGTATATGTGGCGCCTAGCATCATAGAGTCAAATATGTAGCCCATTCTTATGTAGGTCTGTGGATTGAGCATGTTGAGACTAATGGTTAAGTTGGACATGATACACAACCAGCATATCTGGTCCTCTTACTGCCTGCGTACTGCAATTGCCTTTTAAAATGTTGTTCAGTCTCTAGCGGATTATGAGTAACAACCTGATCTACAAACATGCCCACATTGAGGGCTAGTTAGTAGACACCCCTCCATCCACTATGTGGTTGTATTGTGCACCAAGCAGACTCCAAGAAACAATCACCTTTGTTTTCTTCCTCACCCAAACTACAGGCTTTCAAGGATGTTCAGTGTCAATAATATTTTAATAACCATTCTACTATTGGCTTCTTAGTCTTACTTAAAAAGTTCCCCCAACTCTAAAAAGATCATGAAGCAATGCACGCTTGTACACATGCACATACACATGTATACATATATGTTTCCATATGCATACACTTATATTGCTCAATGCTAAACTCAAAAATATGCAAAGGCCCATATGTTTAATCAGTCTGTGATGCCCTCTCTTATTTATGCATTTGTTCAGTACTTCCAAACCTCTCTACCATGATGGATAGACATACAACTCAACTCAACTCAACTCATCTCATCTAGGCCTTTTCCCAACTACATGGGATCGGTTACATAAATCTGCTTCCTCCACTCTGCTCTATTCAAATTACAAATAATTATATCTTTTTTAATTATTTCTGTTCATGTTATTTAAGTCTACCTCTACCTCTATCCTTACCATATTAAAAGATCACTCTTTCTAACTGAGCATTTAAAGGTCCTCGTTGTATATGCCCAAACCATTGTAATCGATTTTTTTTTTCATTTTATCTTCAATTCGAGCTACTCCTATCATTTCTCTTATATGTTTATTTCTGATTTTATCTTTTAAAGTTTTACCACATATCCATCTTAACATGCGCATTTTTGTTACACTTAATTTATTCATGTTGTTTCAATATTGCCCAACACTCTGTTCCATATAGCATAGCTGGCCTAAGAATTTTTCTTTCAATTTTAATGGGATGCGTCGATCATACAATACTCCTGAAGCACTCATCCACTTAATCCATCCTGCTTTAACTCTATGATTCACATCTTTACCTATTTCACCTTCTTACTGGATAATTGATCCCAAATATCTAAATTTTTCACCTTAGTATCTCTTGGCTTGCAATTTTCATTGTTTCTTCATTTGTATTTCTTTCACTCCTTGTATCTCTTGGCTTGCAATTTTCGTTGTTTCTTCATTTGTATTTCTACTTCCACTAAAATACATTTCATGTATTCAGTTTTAGTTCTACTAATCTTAAAACTTTAATTTTAAAGCCTCTCTCCAAATCTCTAGCTTAGCATTTATTTCAGATTTAATTTCATTAATCAACACTATATCGTCTGCAAATAACATACATCATGAGATATCATTTTGAATATATTTGATTAATTCATCGATGGATATAATATCCAAATATCTCATTGTTTACAAGAGAACAAAGCGCATCATGATCAACTACCAATTTTGCACCATGGCTTTCATTCTAGACCTGTCTGTATTCAACTGACTTACCAAAAACTAAGCATACGCCCATGCAATATACGGGCTAGTATGATTTATATTTTAAAATAGGAAAGCATATAGAAGGAAAGGATAGAAGAAAACAAAATGAAAAGATAGTGTAATGGTTGCCTTGGTAGTGTAGAGATAAAAGAGGGTTGAAATAGGATCAGTTACTCATTTTAGGGTAGCTCATTTATGGTATTATTAGTTGGGAGTGTACAAAAAAGAAAAAAAAAATCTACAATTAAAAGCATTAAAGAAGGCTAACACATGGCAAAAGAAGAGTAAACCTTCTCAAATTTACTACATTATATCATATTAGATATTAGATTACATCAAATTATGATGTTATTAGGGGAGTATATAGAAAGAGAAATCTACAATTAAAACCATAAAAGAAGGCTGGACACACAGCAAAAGAAGAGTAAACCTTCTAAGATTTACTATATTATATTAGATTCATAAAGATTTTACTAAGCAAACTCTCAAGTCTATGCTTCTATGGTGTTTATCTAGGGCAGCCTTCCAATATGGACTGCATATAAGCATCTTATTGGTATTGAAATTAACTTTGCATATTTCATAGGCAAAAATTCATACTTCAACAAAAGTTTTGAAAAAATCAATAAGATTTAAGGAATGAAAATTAAAAAAAAATAGTTTTGAAATAAACAAATCTATAGTAAGAATTCTACAAAATTAAAAAGGCAATTCAGAATACTCATTTTTTTTGTAAAAAAAAAAAAAACATGAATTGCTTCAGTTGGGAAAAAAAAGAAATAACCATATTAAGACTAATTATTTAGAGAAGTTTGTTAGCAAGTATGCATTTTTGTGCATCATAAATTTACATGTAATGGGAATGGACAATTGTGTGTATATTCATTGAGATCCCCTCACCGCCCCCTCAAAAAAAAAAAGAGGAAAGAGAAAAGGAAAAAAAGGTAATGAAGTCAATTCATTATTCCAACTCTCTAACATGGTTCCAAGCCAGGAGAGACTACAAATTAGAAGTGTGGAGAGTAATACAATTGCATCATGTGCTAAGCGATCAAAAGCTTAAGTTAGTAGCTTTTCTCAACAACGCATAAATAAATAATGACAAAGCCATCTTTTATTAAATATGAATAACATGTTCTTGTTGATTTTGTCGCTTTTGTAATGAATAACACAAAAGGAGATGAAGACAACCAATTTGAGCTTTCAAAAGCACAAAACTTTTAATCCAATATACAATTAAGTGTGATGATCTAAGACCTCAATCCCTGCTTAATGAAAGTGTTCCATTTCACATACTAGGTGATTCTATCATATTAGTTGGTAGAATTTTTTTTCCATTTTTTCTTCTCTATAGAGCCTTAGATTTAACTTTCATTTATTTTTCTTCTCTAGAAAGCCTCAAATTTGCAAAATCACAAATGGCGACCTAAAATTGATTCAAAAACTTGATCAAATGGGCATCTTTACCTACAGTAACAATGTCCAACAAAAGATCCTCTCTAAATCTGACATGCATGGTTCAGATGTAAATTTATCCTTGAAAATGTCTACTCTGTCCTCAAGAAGCCATGAAGTATCAGATTAAACAAAATCCATAACGATCTTAAGTCAAGCCATGTAATATCACAAGGCAGACCAGGGCTTTTGGATATCATATTACATCAAAATCTCTTCCAGGAGTATGTAAACCTTGATCGGGCATGCAACATGAACACAAGAAAGCATCAAAGGAGATTATCAATGAATGTTGAAAAATTTATACAACTCTGGCTTGATGGTGATCAGAGCAGCGGTAGGATACCTACTGGAATTGCATAAGATATTGTTTTCTGGAATATAGATTTCAATTAGCACAATCAGAAGAATTGTACATCTTTTGTTTATGTTCCATCAGAGGTTACTGAAGCATTAGATGGTCTCTAAAACTTCTGCTCCAGTTAGGCATTTTAATTCAAGCTTCATAGTTAGAAGGCAAAGGCATAAAAAGGAAATGCATGTAGATTTTTTAAAAAAATATCAGAGAAAAAATTATAGCTAACAAATATTACCTATCTAGGTGGCAAAGACAAGTTGTTTATTAAAAGATCAAAGAAAAAGGGAAGAAGCGTAAAGGCTAAGTCATATCCCTTACCAGTCATTTCCAATATCCTGAGTTATCTAGGAGCACTCTTTTGGCATCCTAGACACAGATGATCAAAGATATTTCATGTGTTAATGAGTCCCACTGACAGTAGTACACATAGGCTGACTGCTCATCTTGACTCATTTCTTTTCAAAGAATTCTTTAAAGAAAAGGACCACTTCTGTATCTAGAAATACATTGCATGCTACCCTAAGAGTCCTTACGGCCGGGTTATCGCATAGGAACTGAATGACTGATGATACATGTGTGGTAGTTTCAAAATCAGGAATCCTCAAGTGACTGAATCAGCCGTTGCATTTAATTTCTTTCCTCACAAATGCATTGTATGATAATTTATTCAATATCATGAAAAAGTGAGCTTCCAAAGCTTATATAAGGGCTGGTGTGTTTCTTTTCAAGAGACAGACGATGTACAAAAATACAAGGAAAAAAAATTCGGCTGTTTTAGAGTGTATTGCAACTCAATATAACAAGTATGAGGTTTGCAGTTCTAGGTGTGACCAAGTCATGCCTATATCATCCGTGCCAGTCAAAAGCAAACCATTACTTCTAATACAGTACACGGTAGCCAAAAAAAAAAAAGGGTATTTACAAGTAATCATCATGTGTAGTCTGTATATCATTTTAGGATAGGCAGACAAACAACATGTGTTGTTATTAAAATTTTAGCCATAAGGAAATTACTAGATTATTTCCATATAAAAATCTAAAGTTGCTAATATAACATGTATCACATGGCTAAGCAGTTAAAGTTACAGATACAAAGCTTAACAAATAAAAAAGCTGCCAATTAGTTTTAGTTTCTCCAAGCACTGTTTTTTTAACCATGCAGTCAAATGATTTAAATTGCTGTTTGATTTCACTTCGTTAGCATTGTTACATATTTAATAGCAGGGAAAGACCCTTTTTTAAAAAAGAAAAAAGAAAGGAAAAACAAAAACTGCCATTGATTTAGTTTGCTTGCATCCTCTATCTATATCAACATGAAAATTCAAAAGAAAAGACAAGGAGAAAAGTTCCTCTTCGAATATAAGATACATAACTTAGGCATCATATCTGGAGAAGCAATTAGCTTATCAAACTCCATGAATCCTCCCTTTATTTGTTCTATTAAATCTTCTCCACCAACTATGTCAGCTCCTGCATTTTTTGCTTCATCGATCTTTTCTCCTATAAGATTTAAAACTAAAAAATATCAGATAAATGAAAAGTAAAGTTTTGAAAAGCTTGTCATATAAAAATTAATGTAATACCATCATCAGACTAAAACAAAAATAAAAAAGAATCTATGTTGAATTACATATTGCATGGTTAAAAATGTCCCCAATTATGCCTACAAAGCGAACTTTAGGAGTTGCCCAATTTAGTAAACAACAGATGCTTTAAACTGACAAGTTGAGATCATAGTCTAGGCAACTTAGACAACATGGACAATTTAGATCACAGTCTAGGCAAATTAGACAACACAGACAATTTTCATTAATTTTGCAATCCTTTTGTTTAGTCTACATTCATTCATGCCTTGACCGACTGAGCAGCTCCACAGTCTTAGGCAACTTAGACAACATGGACAATTTTCATTAATTTTACAATCCTTTTGTTTAGCCTACACTCATCTTCATCTTGACCTACCGAGCAGCTCCATCATCATTAGTGACATGAACAGATCAGGTTATTTAAACAAAAGTTGTTTTCATTCAGCAAAGTTCATACATAAATTCACAACCACCGCCTATTTATTCAAGAGACCCAATCTGATCCAAGATTGGCTTCTTTAGTCTGCGACAAAAGCAGAAATGTGCAGTATTTTTGCAACAATCTGAATTCCTCAGGCATTTAACACCACAAAGTCTAAATTTAAGCATAGGCATCATGGCGAGCATAATTTCACAATGACCACCCTCAAAAGTTTATCTATAGCTATCGTAGGAGCACCATCACGCTAAACCCTTGTCCATTCTAAAGCTGCCTTTGATACCCAAAACTCTGTAAGTTGATGAAATGCCATTTTTCACCAAGTGAGAAATCTAGAGGTTAGAAAAGCAAAAATATTTCCCCATATTAAGTAAAAGTTTGGCCTCTAATAACAATAGGAACTTCTTATATCCCTTTATATTATCCATTAGGTTTCATTATGCATGTGGCTGTAAGATGAAAAAATGGCCTAGATTACATTCTTTTTGGGTTACAAATAGTTGACAAGACATCATCGAATTAAGGAAAAAGACTTCCATTGGCTTTTATAACATAAAAATGCAGGATCTGAATAGGAAAGATGACTCAGAATTTGTTGAATTATCATTGAGAGGTTGATCAGCTGACAGAAATTCTATGGACCCATGGAGCAATTTGATGGTTGCTACTCTAGAACTGAAACTATATGTCTGCTGGAATTTCCAATACATATTAAGTTAGACTTAGTTTGAACCTGTAACATTGTAATCTTGTAACTAGGGATAAAGGATCTGTGGATCAGTTTAGGCCTTTCACGTATTCTGGAGGGGAGGACTATGAATCGGTGGGCTTACAAAAGGTGAAAAAGTTACCATCTGATTTAGAAGGAAAAGAAAATAGTTAGTGTTGCTATAAACTGATTTCATATAACAGTAAAAAACATTTTCTAAAGTTTGTGATTCCATAGATTGATCAGCTCATGGACATAAAATGGATCAAGAGGAGTTTGGTAAGGTTTTTCAGTAGAAATGAAGTTACAAGGCTTTTGCAATTTCTAATCATGCCTCAAATTAGATACAAATGGAACAAGGAAGTGGGAATCTAAAAAGAATTCATTGGTGAGATTCTAAGCTATGAGTCGAAAATGAAGGATATATGGATTGGTTTGGATTTGATAAAATTTTGCAAATTAATCAACAGACTTTAGTTCGCTGGATTATTAATCAGGCATACCAAAAGTTTTAAACTAGGATGAACTTAAACACGTAGTAACATCAGAGCACAATGAAGTGAGAATTCTGCCAAATTTCTGAATCTGTTTCAAAACTAGCTATTTGGGGCATAGCACATGTGACTTATCCGAGGTGGAGGATTGATTAATGGTTGTCTGAGACCATGGACCAACGAGATGTTGGAGCAGAAACCATGCCATGAGAAGAGAACACATTTATGCAGGGCGAGTTTGACATACGAGCCATCCTATTTGTTATGTATTATTCACATGTTTCCCTTTCAAATATGTACTGGAAACTCATGAGTGTGCAATTGTGTATTGAGGATAACAGCACTGGACAAATTGGGAGTCAGACTACAGAAATTTACAAAAGCAGTTGGCTTTAATTCATCTGACTTAAGTCTAACACATAGGACAAATTGAATCATAACAACCAAGTCAATTTAAAGCAAGCTGTACAATCAAGGGCCTTCAAGCAGATGACAATATAAAGGCATCCACCATTCAGAACAGTTTCCATGGATTGAATGAGATATCCAAATCTTCCTAAGAAACAATATACCTTTAAAGCCAGTACTTTAATGCAAAACAAATGAAAATATAGGAAATAAACATGCTCCACAAACAAGATATTTCTAACATCAACATAATCAGAGACTAGCTTAATCTAAAGCTCAATAGCAATCTAGAATTTTTAAATGCTCAGAGATTGACAATCTGTTGAGAAATTACAGTCAGAAATATGAGATAAAAAAAGAGGAAAATCAAATTACTGAAATCATATCGAATAATTGAAATCATAGTGTAAGTTCCGATATCAGTTCAGTAGGGAAAAATAGAAAGTTGATAAATTTTGGTGAGAAAACAAAAGACGACATGTAAAAGGATTTAAACTTGCGTTTAGATGTGTGAGATAGGAAACTCTAACAGCATCAGTATTTAGTTACCCACCTTGTGTTAGAACGGCCACCGTAATAGTCTGTCCTGTTCCCTTGGGCAAATTCACCTACAAGAAGACGGAACAACATATAAGCAATCAACCCACAAGCACTAACAAACAAACAACGCGAAGAATTTAGTTAAAAATCCAAACCGTGGCCCTCAGCTGTTGGTCATTGTATTTGGGGTCAATGTTGAGCCGGAAATGGGCCTCCGCAGACTCGACAAACCTAGTGTTAGACATCTGTTTGACAAGCGCCACTGCCGTCGGCACATCGTACTCCTTCTTGTTCTCCCTCAGCTTCTGGATCTCCAAGAACCTCTTCGACCTCGTCTGCTCATCAAAACACCACCTTTATCCAAGTCCTTTTCTCTAATACCGCTAAAATTTTGGCTGATAAACACACAAAACACGCACGCGCGCGCACACATACATAGAGGGAGGGAGGAAGAGAAAGAGAGAGAGAAGGGGCGGGGGTAAAGAAGAAGAGGATGTACTCTATCCCTCTTGAGGAGCAAGGCAGCCTTGCCAGTCTTGGGTTTGGAGGGAGGCGTCGGGGCTCCCGGCGGCGGCGGCCTCATCCTCCTCCACCACGTCGGTTTCGGCGGCGGTGGTGGCGGCGACGGCGACGGCGGTCTCGGCACGGAGGGGCTTCCGGGAGGCGATGAGAAGGCAAGCGGTGCGGGAATGGAGGATCTGGAGAGCCAAGGAGGGATAGGAAGGCGAGGAGGCGAAGGGGCGAAGGGAAAGAGGAGTAGCAGCGGGCTTGGGGCAAGCGAGGGCGGCTGGCGGAGAGAGAGAGGAGGGGGAGGAGACTGTAGCGGTAGCGGTGGCGGCGGCGGCCATCATCGCCGCTTGGTTCGGAGATCCGCAGGCTTCTTTGGTCTCGGCGTGGGGGCTGGGAGCGAGTGAGGAGAGGATAAGAGAAGGAAGGCACTTGGGAATGGGGATGGCAATACGTGCGGGTCTCTGAGGTCTCTCGCCGGGACGATCAGGATGCGGGGGTCCGTAAACCGTTGAATTTTAAGGATGAAAACTAGGGATAGGAAGGTCATTGTATTTTTACGCATTTGAGGTCTATTAAAATTGTTGAGGTTCCTTTCGGGTCCCTCTTGGATTTAGCCTGTCCACTAATCTTCCGTTCCCATCCACAAACTGGACCCCTGCCCGCACCCACAAACGCATGCAATGTCCCTCACATGCTTCGCTGGCAAAATATGACCCTTGCATTACTTTTACTTTTTTTTTTTATTTAATTTTTAAAATAAAAACATAATAATTGAGGTAAAGAAAAGGTTTGGTGTTGTAATATTGCTAATAAAATGAATGTTCATTGGTATTCTAAGGAAAAGTTATGTCAAGTTATATGGTATTACAAAGGAGGTTATGTCTATTTGTATTACCTATAACATTTTTTACCATTTTATAAATAAATGGTATGAAATTATATTTGAGAATGATTGATAAAATAAGATACGGATAAAATAAGAAAAGATGAAATAAGATTAATTATATAACACAGCAAGACTCTCTACTTCATCATTTTACATTTGTTGAAGAAACTTTTATTGAGGTAAATATCATTATATATATATATACGATTGTCTCTAGTCCTTGATAAATTTGAAATGAATTTTATTTTAATAAAAGGTTGTGCTTTGATAGTATTGTTATGGCAAAACTTGATTTTGTGGTACTAGATATTTTGAGCAAAAATTATCTATTATGGATACTTGATTATGAAATCAATTTGGAGGCTAATGCCCTTGGTGATACAATTAAAGATGGTAAATAGGCATCCAACCAAGACAAAGTAAAAGCAATGATTTTATGCGACACCACCTTGATGAGGATTGAAAGTTGAATACCTAACGATAAAAGATCCTTCCTTTGAAATAGCTTAAAAGAGCGTTATAACCATCAAAAATAGTCATTCTCCCCAAGGCACGTTATGACTGGATGCACTTACGTCTACAATATTATAAGATAATAAGTGAATACAATTCAGCTATATTCAGAATTACTTTTAATTGAAATTATGCGGAGAAAAAGTCACTGATGAGGATATGCTGAAAAAAAATCTTTTTCACTTTTTATGTTTCCAATTTGCTCTTCCAGCAGCAATATCGTAAAAAGGTTTTAAGAATATTCTGAATTAATTTCTTGCCTTCTTGTGGCTGAACAAAATAATGAACTTCTAATGAAAAACCATGAAACCCGTCACCATTCTCTAAAGTGAATGAGACTACATATTAATTTTATAAACAAAGGCTTGGTCGTGGACGTGGCCATGGACGTGGCGTGGTCCAGGTTGTTTTGGTTATCATGGTGGTCATGTTAAAACTCCTTCTCACCACCTAAAGTGGGAGAAAAATAAGAAAAAAATTGAGAAAGGCAAAGGGAACTTAAGTAAAAATTTGGTGGATAACTCATCCTATCGTTATGGAATGAAGGGTCATTAGTCGCGTACCTATCGTACGCCAAAACATCTGTTGAACTTTACCAGGAATCATTGAAAAAGAATAAGAAAAAGATGGAAACAAATTTTGTTTCTGAATCTGGCCCTTCTGATACTTGATTTGATGATCTGGATGTTGCTAACTTATTTATCCAACCAGAAGAAAATAATCTTGTCTAATTGATAGCATGAATGTATAAGGTTAATTTTAAGAATGTCTATGTTATCAAATAATATCATGCAATAAAATAATATCTTATTATATATATGTTTGTTTTAAAAGAACTATGCAACGATGAATTGTGACTTTTAGTTTTTATGCCTTTATTACCTTGTATTTTAATTTGTATTTCACTACATGTCATTCTTTCCATGAAGAAAATGGAATTATCTCGAGTAGAATCTTTTGTCGACAACAACAATTTGTGCCTCATCGACAATGCTACAACACGCACTATACTTAAAGATATGAAATACTTCTCCTACTTAAGAATGCAGGCAACAAATGTCAATACAATTTGTGGTAGTGCAAAATTGATTGAAGGCTCTGGAAGAGCCCATATCATTTTACCTGGAGGAACAAAATTCATAATTGATGATGCCTTATATTCTAAAAGGTCTCAAAAAATTTATTGAGTTTAAGGATATTCACAGAAATGGATATCACATTGAGACAACAAATGAAGGCAATATTGAGTATTTTGCATTACAGGTACAATCTCAGGCAAGAAATGTGTATTAGAAAAATTGCCTATCTTTTTCTTTGGTTTATACTACATAAATATAAGCACAGTTGAAGCATATGCTATAATAAACCAAAAGTTTACTAATGATTTTATAATTTGGCATAACCGGTTGGGTTTCAATTATGATATGAAGAATTATAGAGAATTCATGTGGACATTTATTGAAGAATTAGAAAATATTACGACCAAATGAATTCTCATGTGCTGCTTGCTCTCAAGGCAAATTAATTATTAGGCCATCATCAGCTAAAATCAAGACCGAATCTCTTGGATTTCTTGAATGCATACATGGTAATATTTATGGACCTATTCACTCACCAAGTGGATCATTTAGATATTTCATGGTTTTAATTGATGCTTCAACTAAATGGTCACATGTATGCTTATTATCGACTCGCAACCTGGCGTTTGCAAGACTACTAGCGCAATTAATTCGACTACGCACTCATTTTTTAGATAATCATATTAAGACAATACATCTTGACAATGCTGGTGAATTTACTTCTCAAGCATTCAATGATTATTATACTGCTATTGGAATCACTGTTGAACATCTTATAGCATATGTTCATACTCAAAATGGTCTTGTGGAATCGCTTATCAAACGGATCCACTAATTACAAGACCATTACTTATGAGAGCAAAACTTCCTTTGTTACATGGAGACGTGCTATTTTACATGCAGCATCACTTATTCGCATCAAGCCAATGAATTATCATGAATTCTCTCTGTTATAATTGGTTTATGGTCATGAACCAAATATTTCTTATCTAAAATTTTTTGGATGTGCAGTTTATGTTCCAATTGCTCCACCACAATGCACTAAGATTGAACCTCAAAGGAGGTTAGGGATATATATTGGGTATGAATCTCCATCTATAATTAAATATCTTGAATCATTTACAGGAGATTTATTTATGGCTCATTTTTTCGATTATCATTTTGATGAGTCTATTTTCCCATATTAGGGGAAGAAAATAAGCAGTTGGTAAAAGAAATTAGTTGGAATGAATTATCATTGTCTCATCTCGATCCTCGTACAAAACAACATGAACTTGAAGTTTAGAAAATAATTCATATGCAAAAACTAGCAAATCAACTACCAGACGCATTTACTGACAAAGTCACATATACCAGCTGCAAATATTTCAATCAGAATTGTTGTACAACCTACCACTGCTAATGAGATAAAGGTTGCATTTGGTGCATTGCCAGCAATCCTGAATGGTAATATGGATTACCTGCAAGATAGATTATCACTGGATGGATTATCAGTAATGTTGATTACTGTGTTTGGTATACTCAGGTAATTTACAGTAATATTGATTACTATGTTTGGTATGATAAACAGATTACTGATCATATCAAATTTTAAAATACCCCTAAATTAAATTCATATACTAAATCAAATCTATTAAAATTTTTTAAAATACCTCAAAATATTCCTAAATCAAAGTATTTATATATAAGTAGAAGATACTAGATTTAATTATTTTTTTTAAGATTAAAATATTTTTTTAATCTTTAAACATTTATTCAATTTTTTTATTCTTAAACTTTCAATTATCATAAATTATTTATTATATTTTAAAAATAATTATTTTTAATATTTTGCTATATAAAATTAATTAAGATAATAGAATAATTGATATATTATAATAATATGAATGGATCGATTAGTTAAAAGCAAAAATAAGTTATTTTTTAAATTTTAAAAAGTAATGTAATTAGATGTTATCAATCTTAAATTACTACATTATTAAGAAGACATTACTAAGAATACTTCTTTTAAAGAAATTTTTTTAAAAAATAATTTTTTTTAATTTTTTAAGTAAATTAATTTTAAAAATAGAAATTAAAAAATTAATTAATTAAATATAATAAAAAAAGTAGTAATAAAACAATTAAATTATTAATTTATTAAAAAAATTAAATATTGAAATAATATACTTAATTTATTTAAAATTTTTTAAAAATAAAAAATAAATTTATTTTATTCATTTATATAAAAAATGAATTTATTTATATATTTAATTTATTATTTTAAAATTAAATTAATATGTTTAATTTATTTATTAAGTAAT
>UESW01003221.1:0-52598 GCA_900491605.1 Calamus simplicifolius | reverse complement strand
AAGAGAGAAAAAGAAGGAAATGATTTTGTTTGAAGAAAGATGATTTTGTTAAAAGAAAAAAAATTTATTATTACAACATATCTGATAATGTGGATAATCATCTCTCTCATGAGGTAATCCAGATTACCATTATAGGATAGATTCTCATTCAAAATGCGTACCAAACATAATTATCTGGTGGGCCCCTTTTAAACTAACGATAATCTGGATAGATTACTAGTTACCGGTTACCAACGCTCCCAAAGGGATAAGTAAAGCGTGGTAGACCAGTTGATTCCAAAGATAAAAATTCTCATAAAAAAAGCAAAGCATTTAGATGATCAAATTGAAGATACTATTCCCAGTATAATAATAGAAGTAATTAAGACTCCAGATGAGTCTGAAAATAAGGTAGTGTTTGATAGGAAAAATGTTATCCATGGATAAGTGTACGGGATAGAATTATCCCCTGGCTATCCCTAGGGATATCCCTTGACTATCCCATTGATCATATCAAATGCAAAAAGGTAAATCCATCGGATAACCTTTTTTTACTCTTATTTGGAGGATAACCAGCTATTCCTACATTCTCTAGGGAATAAATTGAGGGGATATCCCATGGTTAACCATGGATTATCCATTGGTTAACTTTATTCCCTGCTATCCCTTATAGTTATGGCTTTTGGGAATAAGAGGGGATATCCTCTGGATACCCTCTTATCCCCTATTTCAAACACTACCTAAGGTACCTAAAATCGAAGAAAATAAAGAGATCTCTATCAATTATGTTATGATTGAGGAAAGATGGAACCGATATAAGATGATCGTCGATGATAAGTTTGCATATTATGTTGCGCAAAATATTAAAAATAAAAATAAGGATCATGAACCAATGTCTATGGCAAAATGTTGACATCGACAAGATTGGCCAAAATGAAAGGATGCAATTGATTCTGAATTAAAATCGCTAGCGAAACGTAAAGTTTTTGGACCGGTTGTCCAAACACTACTGGTGTAAAACCTGTAGGATATAAATGGTATTCGTACAAAAGTGAAATAAGAATAATAAAATTGTGAGGTATAAAGCCACGACTGGTTGCCCAAGGATTCTTACAAAGACCCAATATTGATTATGAAGAGACGTATTCTCCTGTTGTGGATGCAATAACTTTTCGGTATTTGATTAGTCTGGCAGTACATGAATAACTTGAATTGCGTCTTATGGATGTAGTGACAGCCTATCTATGTAGCTCACTTAACAATGATATCTATATGAAAATCCTAAAAGGATTATAATTGCCTGAAAGTCTAACTCTAATTCGAAAAAACTTTATTCGATAAGTTACAGAAGTCTCTCTATGGGTTAAAACAAGCAGGGCGTATGTGGTACAATCATTTGACTGAATACCTATTGAAACAAGGCTATAACAATGATCCCATATGTCCTTGTATCTTTATAAAGAGATCTGGATCATAATTTGTGATCATTGCAGTATATTGATGATTTGAACATAATTAGAACTCTTGAAGAGCTTCAAAGGACAGCAGATTGCTTAAATAGGAATTTGAAATGAAAGATCTTGGAAGAATAAAATTTGCTTTGGCCTGCAGCTCGAGCATCTTAAGAATGGGATTTTGTGCACCAATCTACTTATACAGCAAAGATACTTAAAAGGTTTTATATGGATAAAGCACACACATTGAGTACTCCGATGGTCGTAAGGTCACTTGAAATCGATAAAGATCCTTTTCGACCTACGGAAGATGATGAAGAACTGCTTGGTCCTGAAGTATCATATTTTAGCGCAATAAGTGCATTAATGTATCTTACTACTCACACTCGACTTGATATATCTTTTTTAGTAAACTTGTTAGAAAGATATAGTTCTTCGCCTACAAGGAGGCATTAGACAGGTGTTAAGCACATATTCCGATACCTCAAAGGTATAATGGATATGGGTTTGTATTATTCAAATTTATCCAATCCGAGTTGGTAGGTTTTGCAGATGCAGGATATTTGTCTGATCCTCATAATGGTCGATCACAAACGAGTTATGTCTTTACATATGGTAGCACTGCTATTTTATGGCGTTCTATAAAGTAAACAATTATGACTACATCATCTAACCATGCCAAAATTCTGGCAATTCATGAAGCAAGCCGAGAATGTGTATGGCTTAGATCGATAATCCAACACATTCAGAAGATATGTGGATTATTCTCTCAAAAGGAGGTACCAACTATTTTGTATGAGGATAATACAGTCTGCATAGTTCAACTGAAAGAAGGGAATATCAAAGGTGACAGAACAAAACATATATCCCCAAAGTTCTTTTTTACTCATGACCTTCAGAAGAGTGGTACTATTAATGTTCAACAAGTTTGATCTAACAATAATCTCGCTGATTTATTTACAAAAGCACTATCTACAAAGAGATTTGAAAAGTTAGTCTAAAAAATTGGACTACGACGACTCAAGGATCTCGAATGATAATTTTAAGGGAAGTATATCAAGAGATGCAGTTAAAAGGGGAGCAAAATACTGTACTCTTTTTTCTTAGCTATGGTTTTGTCCCATTAGGTTTTTCTAGTATCCCCTTTCAATAAAAAACATGAATGATGTACTTTCTATGTTCAAATAAATGGGCATCCAAAGGGAGTGTTTAATATTGCTAATAAAATAGATGTCCATTGGTATTCTAAGAAGTTATGTCAAGTTATAAAGATGGTATCCATTAGTATTCCAAGGAAGGTTAACATCTTTTATCATTTACCTGTGAGAAGGATTGATAAAATAAGATATGGATGAAATAACAAAAGATGAAATAAGAGAGAATATATTCCAATAATTTCTTTTCTTAGTCTCTTTGTTCTATTCCAATACTTTCTTTTCTTAATCTCTTTGTTCTATTGTTATTCTTAATTATATAACATTTAGCACTATTATTTTTTATTTCAATTTTTTAAATTATTAATATTTATTTTAAATTTTTTTTAAAAATTAAGAATATTATCATTATTGCTATCATCATATATTTTTTCGCTATCATTACGATTTGTATTAAATCCAAGCATAAATTAGAGGTCAAATAAAACTTCATATCATGGCAACTATAATAATTGGTTGATAAAATTGTGGACCTAAATGATTTGAAATGAATAGAAGGTGGGGATAAAAACTTATCAACATTGGATTGTTAGTCTGAGGATGACTCTTAAACAATCTTGATTGAAAGGTCTTAAGGAGATTAAATGAAGGAGAAAAGGGCTTCGATTAATTTTTATGCAAGGTTTTTTTTTAAAAGTAAAGAGAGTCTTTAGATGCTTCAGAAATGTGTAACAGAAATGCATATGTTAAGATGAATATATGGTAAAACTTTTAAAGATAGAATTAGAAATAATATATAAGAGAAATGATAGGAGTAACTCCAATTAAAGATAAAATGAGAGAAAATCGATTGCGATGTTTGGACATGTACAACGTAAACCTTTATATTCTTCCATTAGAAAGAGTGATCTTTTAATAATTCATGGTAAGGATAGAGATAAAGGTAGACCTAAACTAACATTGGATAGAAATAATTAAAAAAATATAATTATTTATAATTTGAATGTTGACATGGTCCTGAATAGAGCAGCATGGAGAAAATATATTCATGTAGCCAACCCCATGTAATTGAAAAAAAGGTTTAGATGAGTTGAGTTGAGTAAAGAAAGTCTTTAGACAGGGCTATTAGTGCTGTTATTTTCATTGCCATTATCATCATCATCACAATACTAATGCACCATTCTCACCGCCTTTATTATATGCCTTCTATCATTATGGTCTCTACTATACCGCCATATCATTATTCTTATTATGAACATCATTACCATATCATCATTATCATAATTATTATTATCACTGCATCATCTTTAATTTTTCTTCATTATCATTGAAATGTTTAGTACTCTGTTGTCTTTCAAACTCCCTCTTCTCACCAAAAAGGCAAGGAGGTGTCCCGCTCATCATAGAGTGCGGCTGTTCATTTGGAAGTTGGCCTGGGACTGCCTTCGTACTTGCTCACTTCTCTCAGGTAGGGGTATGGTAATCCAGCCTATGTGCCCTTTATGCGGGCTAGAGGAGGAGACTGCTGATCATGCTATTTTCACATATGATAGAGTCAGACTGGTCTGGCAGATAACTGGTTATCATCATTGGGGTGATAGTACCGGCCCTTGTCGTACTTCTTTTATGAGGATGATCAGGCAGGACGTGCGGAGAGGCACATGTCGGTTGAGCTCTTCGACTGCTTATATAGCTTATCAGGTCTGGTTGTCTCGGAATAGGAATTTTTTTTTTGATGTGAGTGACCCTCCCCACAAGATTCTCAGGACTGCTCTGTCACTCTCTGTTGAGTACATGCTCCACCAGTCACGCCTTGATGCTGACAAACCTAGCATCTGGGATTCCCCTGCTGCCTCGGCAGCGCACCGTCGTACGGTCTTTGTCTCTTGGGAACCCCCTCCACTAGGATCTGTCAAAATCAACTTTGATGGCAGTGTTCAAAGTCGTCTGGCTGGGTCGGCTTTTGTGATCCGTGACTCGAGTGGGTCGATGATTGCGGCTGGTAGTTTTGGTTCTTTGACCTATCAGTACCGCTAGCTGAGTTATATGCGGCGTGGGCTGGCATATCTTATGCTATCCGCAGTCTGGGTATTCGCCATCTTATTATTGAGGGGGACTCTATTACAGTGGTGTGCTAGCTCCGGTAGGAAATGGGTGACCGTAAGCCTACTAACCCTCTGTTATGTGACATCAAGTCTATGCTCCATCAGGCTTCTAGTGTCCAGGTCCGGACATATCTACCGAGAAGCTAACTTAGCGGCTGATTGGGTAGCTGCCCGGATGGCTCATCATTCTGATCCTTGGTCCTGGAGACTGGATGATTTGTCCTATGGTTTTCTTTAGATTTTGTATTCCGATATGTCGGGCTTGACTCACACTAGACCAGTGTGATTACCCATTTGTAACAAAAAAAAGGCAAGGAGGTGCACCAACGGAATCATACTTCCATGTATGATCTACGATGGTATGTAACGTGACTTGTGACATTTGAGATCATACAATCAGAAGATTCTTGTTTTGTCTTGATAATTATCGGTTTAGCAGCATTTGGCAGCTGAGCGCGTCAGCGTCCTTAACTATCCAAACACGATTATTATTTTCATTCAATAAGGAATTAGGACATCTGGAGGGAATAAGAGGAGCCAGAAGATCTTCAAGTTCTGATAGTTGGGTGTGCTGCATTCAAGAGGGGGGAAAACCACATTAATGTTCCATTTACAAGATCTCAGAAATAGCAATATTCTGTTTTGGAGCACCGCAATAGAGGCTGGGGAATAAAAGAGCATATGACGGTATGATATAACCAAGAATTTTTACAAAATTTAATTTCCTCTTCATCTCTAGGCTTGAAAGAAGCACAGTTCTAGAATCTCCTTAGATCCTAGTTAATATCTTTCTACGTAGGAAAGAATGCTAAAGAAACCTTTCTAACTCTAATGCCAAATAATTTTTTAGAATAGTAAGCTTGGCTAATCAGATTTTCCATGAAGATAAGGAGCCGAATGAGATAAGCTTCCATACCTATTTAGTGAGGAAGGCTTTGTTTCTCAGACTATCAATTCCCAAGCAAACCTATTGTAACGATCCGAGCCCACGGACCCATTTCGTTACAAGAAAGCAAGACGAACAAGGTCCACACTAACTTGGACCACCACAGCCCAAAAGGGATCCAATTGGTGCTTATCCATCTTCCTTAACTGGTTATAAATCACTCAACCAACTTCCAATTTTTTGATGTGGACTATTGGGAGGGGCATCGCAATCTACCCCCTTACAAGGCGACGTCCTCGTCGCCAGGGGTAATTGATCACAACCACCAGACAGGCAGGGATCTAGAGATGGCCCCCACAGGTTCAAGAGGTGACTCCCATCCCTCATGGATATAGCACTTTGCCCTGTGTGACACTTAGATTCTGCACTTCCGGCTGATGCATGGCTCTAATACCATATTGTAACGATCCAGGCCTATTTCGTTACAAGAAAGCAAGACGGACAAGATCCACACCAATTGGATCCCTTTTGGGCTATGGTGGCCCAAGTTAGTGTGGACCTTGTCCGTCTTGCTTTCTTGTAACGAAACGGGCCCAGATCGTTACACCTATTTAGGCAATTTGAACATCAACATGTCATAAGAAGGGAAGGCTGTAAGGGTAGAGTTGATGAAAGTAAGCCTCCCTCCATCAATAGGATTTTTTTTCTTCCATGAAGCCAATCTTGTTTGAATTCTTTCCAGCAATATGAGCTAAGCTTGCTTAAACTATTTGCAATCACTATATGGAAGATGATGAGGGGTAAAATCGTTGTTACATTATTGATCACTCATATTAGCGATGGGGTCACGCTCAATCCAAACGCCCTACTTGCCAGCTGATTAGCTAGCGTGACACCCTAGTGACAAAGCCAATCACCTTTGGCGAACTCGGGTCACCCCGACAACCCGACCACCTTTATACTTCGGCCATCTGAGCCGAGTCATTCCTCGGTAACCGGAGCTATCCTTATTCCTCGATAACCCGAGCTATCCTTATACCTCGGTAGCCTAAGCTATTCCTCGACCGTCCGAGCCGAGCCATCTTATACCTTGAAAAACCAGGTTTTCCTCAGCCAAACCAAACAGAGATATTCAAAATACCTATGCAGAATCTGGCGCGAGAAAGTTCGAATCTACTATAGCTGAATAAGATTCCAGGCAACGAATCATGCCCAAGAGTGGCCTAGGTCTGTGTGATCATTGAGCCTCAGGGCATCAACCAGCTTTCCCAGCCATTGATCCTCTAACTGACAATATACAGACCCCACTGGCCTCGTAACAAACTTGATTCAAATCCTAATAGTTTTCAGACCCCATCTAGGGCACGTCCAAGGAATTATGTGATCATCTATAAATACCACAGCCTTCCAACCTCTCAGGTACGCGCAAAAACTCTGAGACAACCCCTTACACACTCATTTTTTCACTTACTGAATCTCATACTCCATACTCCATTAGAGCTCTCACAAGAGCCATGAGGAACATCTCCTCTGTGAGAGTCTTCTCCTCACATATGCTTGCTATGAATCTCCACTGACTTGGGCATCGGAGGGTCCTTCGCAGAGGGCAACCCCACAGCACCCTCTACGTGCAGACTATCTTGCAGGTTCCGTCTCGAGGCGGTGGGATTGGCGTCCGGATCAGGAGCCAGAGGCGCATCCGAGTCAAAGAACGGATTTCCGCGGCAACAGATTGGCACGCGCTAAAGGAAGGGCCTCAAGTCCCATAAACTTGTAATCCAGGAGGCGAGACTCAAGAATTAGAGGAAACATCCTCCAATGGCCAATCGAAAGAGAGCCACCTCTGAGGCTCAAGATCAGGCTGCTTCTCAAAGGCCTAATCCGATTAGTGGGACGATACCACCACTACCATCACCAGCTGAAGCTCCTTCGCCACCAGCAACGGCGGTGACCCTGGACCAGTTCGCCACCCTGGTTCAGCAGGTCCAAGCATTGACCCAGTTGGTTCAGGGATTCCAAGCGATTCCTGGCCCTGCTGTCCTGCTTCTCAGCTTTGCGAGGAGGCCGCTGCCCATGCTCCGGCTGCGATCTCCTCTTCCGATCCGCTGGAGCGGCGGATCGTGGTCGCTAGCCTGCAAGGGCGAAGCCAGCGCTGCGGCGAGCTGGAAGGAAAAGCCCGCTCAAATCCAAGCGAGTTCGCTCCCCCTCCCCGGTGTCTTCCCAAGATTCGACACCGCTGCCATCTTCTCCTCGCTCGATCCCTCATACCACTCTGAATGAAGGGATCAGGCAACAAATGCAGGAGATGCGGCAAGAATGGCATCGGGAGTTAGACGCCGCCAAGTAAGCTCCTCCATCCAAGCCGAAAGCGGAACATGGCATCCCCTTCTCCGAGAGGATCATGCGGGAAGTGATTCCCCCTCATGTTAAGCTTCCCACCATTGAGCCGTACCACGGATCCACCAATCCCGATGATCATCTGAGCAGCTTCAGATCCATCATGATGTTCCATGGAGCCTCGGATGCGATCCTCTATCGTGCCTTCTCCTTCACTCTAAGGGGATCCGTCCGAACCTGGTTCAACAGCTTGAAACCAGGCTCCATTGATTCTTTTGATGAGCTGAGCTATCTCTTATCAGCCAGTTCGTCAGCAGTCGTCGCCAGCGACGGAGATCCGATTCCCTCTCCGAGGTCAAGCAGAGAGAAGGGGAATCGCTGAAGAGTTATCTCAGCCGCTTCAACACGGCCCTCCTAGAAGTCGACCACCTCAATCATGAGGTGGCAATGTCCGCCCTGGCCGGAGGAGTGTCCAAGGAGGGAGACTTTATCTAGCTCTGAAGGTTAATTACCCAAAGAGCCTTTCGGACATGATGTCCCTGGCGGACAAGTATGCCAGGGTGGAAGAATCAAGGAGGTCAGCCCAGGCCGAGTAGATGAAGAAGAAAGAGGCAAAGGGCTCGGACAGGCAGCGAGCCCACTGCTGCGCTAGCTCGCCTCGCCACCACAGAACTCCTCCGCTGCCCCTCGAGATCGAACTCGAAGTCTGGCCCAAAGGTTCGACCGCTATACTCCCTCACCGTACCAAGAGCTCAGATCCTGATGGAGATCGAGCGTCAACTTTCTCAGCCCCCTCCTCTTCGAGGCAACGAGCCCGGAGGGACCCAGCCAAGTACTGCCGCTTTCACCAAAATTATGGGCACGACACCAAGGACTATTGGCAGCTCAAAAATGAGATTGAGCAGCTAATCTGGCGAGGCAGACTGAACCGGTTCAGGGGCCCTCCTAAGCCGATTAATGAAGAGAATCGCCAACCTGAACCTTGCCAACTCCCTCCACCAAATCCTCACGTTATTGGCAATATCAATGTGATAACGGCGGCCGGATCCCCATCCTCTTGGCCAGGCAAGGAGAAGAACCCACTGAAGAGAGCTCGAATCGATGAGCTCGCCTTATGATGAAGATCTCGGGGAGGTGCAGTACCCCCATGATGAAGCTCCGGTTGTGTCTTTAAACATGAACAATTATGATGTACACCGCATTTTAGTGGAAGCTCTGTTAATGTTTTTCGATGCCTTTATGAGACTAAAAATTTCGGATAGAAAGCCTCCGACCGGTGGAGTCCACCCTAGCGAGCTTCACAGGTGACTCCATAACCCCTGAAGGAGTCATCACTCTGTCAGTCCGAGCCGGCACTTGACCTCCTGTGGCTACCATGTTCATGGATTTCCTCGTGACCAAGCTCAGATCCCCCTACAGCACCATCCTCGGCAGACCAGGGTAAAGGAAATTTTTATTTGTTGCCATTGATTATTTTACTAAGTAGGTTGGGGCCGAAGCAGTAGCCCAGATAACCGAAGCCCGTGCCAAAGACTCCGTCTGGAGATCCATCATTTGTCACTTCGGCCTCCCACATACTATCATCACCGACAATGGCAAGCAGTTTGATAACCCTAAGTTCTGAGATTCTGTGAGAGCATGGAATCTTTCACTGCCTTACATCAGTCGGGCATCCGCAAGCTAACGGAGAAGCCGAAGTAACTAATCGGACCCTACTTCAAGGGATCAAGGCTCGGCTTGCCAGAGCCCGAGGTAGATGGACGGACGAACTTCACCATGTCCTATGGGCCTACCACACCACCCAGAGAGTTCCCACAGGCCAGACTCCATTTCGGATGGCCTTCGGCACAGAAGTCGTCATCCCTGTGGAGATAGGGCTCCCCCTCTGTGGGTGGAGAGCTACTCGGAGGAGACTAACGATGAACACTCTGTACCAACCTCGACCTGGTGGAAGAAATCAGGGAGAAATCTCGGATCAGAGTAGCTGCCTATCAACAAAGAGTGGCTCGCTATCGTGCCTCCAGAGTTAAAGGAAAATCTTTCTCGCCCGGCGATCTTATCCTCTGGAAAGCCTCCGTCTCCAAACCACTAGAAAAAGAAAAGCTGTCTCCAAATTGGGAAGGCCCCTATCAAGTGGCGGAAGTCATCGGTCCCTGTACCTACAAGCTCAGGATCTGAACGGGAAATCTATTCCTCGGATATGAAATTCAGACAATCTCCGCATATACTACCAGTATGGTACGCTTTCTATAGACTTGCCCCGTTTACAGTTTTGGCATTTTGTTTCTATGATCCGCGGCATGATCGCTACAATCATTTTTCTGAAAAGTCATAATGAAAACATATGCTGCTTACCAATTCTCGGCATGACCGAGCTGCCTTCTTGAGCAGAAAATCTCCGTATCTCGGCTGGGCCGAGTCCTATTCCATAGAGACTCGGTATGGCCGAGCACTCCGGTACGCCCGAGGGCCAAGCTAAATCTCCATACCTCGGCTGGGCCAAGTGCTATTCCACAAAGACTCGATATGGCCAAGCACTCCCGGTACGCCCGGGGGCCAAGCTAAATCTCCGTACCTCGGCTGGGCCGAGTCCTATTCCACGAAGACTCGGCATGGTCGAGCACTCCCAGTACGGCTGGGAGCCAAGTGATCTGTAAGCCTTTGGCCAGATTCGGTAGCTTACAAGCCCGGCCGGGCCAAACGGTGTGAAAGCCTTTGGCCGGATTTGGGCAGCCTACAAGCCCCGGCCGGGCCAAACAACGTAAAAGCCTCAGTCAGATTCGGGCAGCTCACAAGCCCCGACCGAACCGAGTGATCTCCAAACAGTCTCGAACTTCGGCAGGGCCGATCAATGTTCCCCACACCATGGCGCCACCAGGTATACGCTCTACGGTTCCTAAAGCCTCGTCATGCTTGAGTAGCTTCCCAAAGCCTCGGTCAAAGCCGAAGTGCGTCTCTTATTAGCAACACCGAGGGATTTATTATCTGAAGCCTCGCAACATCCAGGGATTTATTATCTGAAGCCTCGGCAACACCGAGGGATTTATTATATGAAGTCTCGGTGTTTGGATTTATCATCTGAAGCCTCGGCAACATTGAGGGATTTATTATCTGAAGGCTCGGCAACACCGAGTGATTTATTATCTGAAGGCTCGGCAACACCGAGTGATATATTATTTGAAACCTCGGCAACACCAAGTGATTTATTATATGAAGCCTCGGCAACACCGAGGGATTTATTATCTGAAGCCTCGGCAACACCGAGCAATTTATTATCTGAAGCCTCAGCAATACCGAGTGATTTATCATCTGAAACCTAGCAACACCGAGTGATTTATTATATGAAGCCTCGGCAACACCGAGTGATTTATCATCTGAAGCCTCGGCAACACCGAGTGATTTATCATCTGAAACCTTGGCAACACTGAGTGATGTATTTCTGAAAGCCTCAAACGAAACGAGTAGTCTATCAAACACTCTGACACGACTAAGACGTCCTATTATGCTTCGTCAGAGGTTAGTGACTTTTCTCCACTGAACAACAAGGCTATGCAACCTATTTCTTCTCAAAAATGTATGCACATCATTCCTTAAATAGGATCATGTCTACTGTATGAGTCCGTAGGGCCGCCCAGGCCTTTCTCTAACCTACATAGAGATAAACACTTTCTCCATAGAGGATCGAATGACATGTTAATGAAAGCAAAGTAGCGAAAACGCTGCTGGATTTGTGGCTTAGGCTACGGGCCGGAAAGCACAAAACGAGAGTGACAACTCTCAGCACAATCACATCAGAAAAGAAACAGATGATAAAAGAAGAAAGAGTAGAAAACTTTTTTATTAATGAAAGGATTACAACCTCTTGAGAGGCATTACAAGTGCATCATAGCACAGGGAATACAAATAAGATCAAAGCTTGGCTGAGCAGCTTCGGTCACTGACGATGTCTTTACATCCGACCCCAGAAATCAGAGAAACCAGACAGGCTCTATTGAGCCACTGGTTAATCCCAAAGAACAAAGCAAGCCCTCCACGAATCCCTCGGATGAACACATGAAGGGATCATAACCAGGCCAAGGGCCCGTGGATGCTTATGCCAATGAAGCATCCCCCCAAGTAGGATGCTAGTCTTCTAGCCACTGCCCAAGCACATAGACAGGGAACCAGCAGACCCACACATCCCTCCTTCCTCTTCACATGGCAGAAGATCCCTCAGGCAGATGAACTGAGGGATTCAAGCTGAGGGAGGAGGCGAAATTCATGTAAGCCAGGGGGGTACATATGCTTTGCATCTCCTGTGGTCCCCGTGGCAAGTGACAAAGGACACACGGGAAGCGTATACGTGCGCTCCCCATATGACCTCTGCGGGCCTTCCGTGCACTCTCCATATGACCTCCAAGAATTCCTTCCTTGAGGACTGCTCGCTCTTCAGCAGCTTCTGCATCACCCCAACTATCTGGGATGAACCAGCTTTCAAAAGGAAAGCTCAATCTCTCCACTCTCAACTTCAATGAAACGGATGCCATGGGAGCCCTTGCAAGTCACAAGAAAGAAAAGACTTTAAAGGATGGCCTGCCACAGTCCGCTTCCTGCCCCTTTTTATAGACAAACGGACCGGGAGCATCCATTAAAATAGAAAGCCCCGGGATTCAAAACACCCTGGCCATGCTACCACGTGGCAGTTCAGGATAAGAGAGCGCCTTTCAAAGCATGCCAAACGCATTTCTTAGGCCATGACGCACGACAAAATTTTCCTCTTATCTCGAATCAAGAGCCTTAAATGTAGGAAATCGTCCGTTGATCCTTGAGATACGGGCAGGCATGGGAAATCGCCTTGTGAAAACGACACCATCCAATGGCAATCAAGTGCTTATCGCGTACGTTAAAAAGACCCGTGTTGGAATAGGCCAACGGAATAAATGCCTTATGCAAAAAATAAAGCGTTCTTCAGCGAATTACAGATCCGCCTCGACAGAAAACGAGACGACTTTGCATAGACCGGCCTACCCGCCAAGTCTTGGCTGAGGTACTCGCACAGTTTCTGGTCACCTCGCGCCGAACCATTTTATGCCTTGGCTAAACAAGCCAATTTCTTACTTCAGATAAATCAAACTATCCACCTAACCTCGTCCTCGACTGAGACATTTCCTTAAGCTCAAACCTAACTATCTTACACTGGCAAAGCAAATCAGTCCAGCTCCGAATAAGTAAGATGCTCAATTCAAAGAAATATACCGACCTAAGAGCACAAATTGATTCGCTCGCCGTCGAGAAAAATTTGTGACAAAAGATCATCCAAAAAAGGTAAACAAATAGAGACAAAAGATCTATTCATTAAAGTCTCAGCTAGATTACAAATATGGGAGGCAAGAAATACACGAGCAACCCTTAAGAATCAGGGTTCGGGTTCGTCCCAAGAACCTCTTTGACAATCTCCGAAGGGGCTTGACTCGATTCACCCACTTCAAATGCCGAAGGAAGAGCTTCAGGTACCTCGGCAGCAGACTGAGGACATTCTTCGGAAGCCACGGCCTCACTAGGGCCCAAAATAGCGCCAAGGTCGATATCTGAAATATCCTCATACTCGGCTTCTTCGGCCTCCGGAGTACATGCGTCAAAATGTTCGGCATCCAAAAAAGATAAATCCCATTCGGGATGCGCCTAAGAGATCTTCGCTCGAGTCTCCTCTTCGCCGAACCAAAATGCATCGGCACAAGCCCCTCTACGTTCTTCAGAGAATTGCGCAGAATTTTTATACTCCTCCACAGCCGAAGTAAGCTGGTTTTGGAGTTTGAGGTTCATTCGACGACTCGCGGATAACTCCATCCTTAAAGCTTTAAACTGCTCTGCGTCTCGAGCCCAATTCTACCCATCTGCAAAAAATCAGAGTGTTTGAGCTCACGAGCAAAAGAAAAACACTAAAAATGAATAAAGAGGAAGACGCCGCACCTCTTCCTCTCGTCGAGCCATTTTAGCGCTCAGCTCTTGAACCTTTTCTAAGGCCTTCAATTTTTTTGCCTTATTTTGGTAAAGACCCTCCTTGAGGTCATTAATTCGGGACTGCTTGTCCCCAACTTCCTGCCGAGATTGATTGAGATCGTCGGTGAGCCGAGCAATCTGCTCATTTGTCATTTCAGCCGGTTCTCCATATCAGCAAATTCCTTATTTAAACCAGCAACCTGATCCTGCTGCCGTCGGCACTTGTGCTCCTCCTCTTTCAGCTTCCTGCTCCAACTGTTCTTCTCCTCAGCATGACTAGCCCTCAGCTGGCCCCACCTCTTATCGAAATGCTGCTGCATAGCACTGATTTTGTCGTCGTATTTAGCCTTGATCTGGGACAACTCTAGGCAGGCCTTATCCAATTGTTTGCGTAAACCTGGAGCTCTTTGACCTGAACCTCTAATCGAGAGGCCCTTTCGGCTGCAAGTCGGTAAGACTCGCTCATCTCGAGATCCGCCCTCGAGATCCGCCCTAGCGGACGTCAGGGCCCCGAAAGCTGGCTGGTCGAATCCACTCTCACCGAAGGTCGGCCGCCTCCTTCCTGGCCTAGGCACAAGCCCCAGTGGCCAAATTCAAGCGCCAAGTTAGCGCCCTTATGACCAAAGCATTCTGTGAGAAAAACACTAGTAAGAAACCATGGCCCAACCAACAGTCAGGAATTACAACCTCGGAACAATAACTTACCTGGGAGGTGTAATTTGAAGCCATCGTCATGAGAGTAGCATTATTGATTTCTGGCAGAAGGAAAACATCCTTCGGCGCCCCGAGCCAATCGAAGGCCGCCTCAATGATATCCTCAGTGATGGGCTCGCCCATCGAGGAGCTCCCCCCGCGTGCAAAACAGATTTCATCAAGGCAGTGAGCATATCGTCCACCTCCGGGTTGTGGATAAAAGAGCTCATAGCCGAAGAGCTAGCCTGAGGAACTTCGGCCCGAGAAACCATCCGCTTGGCCTCCTTCGCCAGAACTCTAATCTGCGAGGCCTCGAATGCTTCGGCCCCGACCGAAGGACCCTCGGCCCGAACGTCCCCTTCATTCAACGCTTCTTCTTCTTCTTCTTTTTCTACTGGTGCGTCAACCTCTTCCGCAGCGTCCCCGGGAACCACGGGAGAGGGATCCTCAGCGGAGGGAACCACAACCTCCACCAGCCTCTCAACGGGCAGCTCCACTTGAGCTTCGGCGGCCGCCACTACCTCTCTGGACCCCTCCGCCTGAGCAAGGGCCTCTTCCATACACCATGGACTCTCCACCACCGGTAGCTGAAGGACATCTGGCGGAGGGATAGCCGGACGTACCGGCAACATCTTCTCAGCGTCGTCTGATACGACCACTATCTGGAGGGAGGGAACCTCGACAGCTTTCTCCGATCTTCCCCCAATGGCTTCCTTTGCTATCTCGCCTCCCTCCGACAGGGAGGGCTTATCGGTCACAGCTAGTGTTTCCACTTCCTCCCTCTCTGAGGCTGAAGAGCGGAGGTCGACACCGTCTTTTCTAAGATCCTTTGAGCGAGACCCGAAAGGGCGAGCCCTCTTCTCGGACCCATGTTTATCCACAGAGCCGGAGCCCCTGTGGCGCTTGCCCAGCTCCCTCCTTATCTGACCCGCAAACGTGGACCTCTCGGCTAAAAACACGGCAGATGTTTAGTTAAACAATGGCAAGATCGTATAAGCGTGATGACCATTAGAACAGAGACTCACCTTGAGGGTCGACAGAGCTAAGCCCGGCGGCAAAAAGGGCATCCTCCGCTAACAAGGTGCTGGCAAAGACCTCCTGACCACTGCAAAGGATAGCCAAATTCATTTTCTCCTGCCCGCTCAACTCCAAACGCGCCTCCGAGTCCTTTACATAACTGGCCCATCCTTTCAAAAAATCTGAGCCAATGTTCCTTCGACGATGAGAAATCGGGATTTCCATCCCTTTATCGAAGAAGGATTATCGAAAATCATCTTAAATGACTTCCAAGGGCCAATGTAAGCCCACTCAGAGCTCCTCCCGGAAACCAGATTGTAACAAACTCGAAATAAAGGAAAAATCGCAGTCACCCCAACACAACTGCACATCGAGATAAACCCAATGAGATTGCGCCAGCTATTCGGAACCACCATCGTGGGCATATATTGTAAAACCTCATCATCTCCTGTATCAACGGGTGAAGAGGGAATCGGAGACCTGCCCTCAAGCTCTCCTCGTAGAAGAAGACTCCCCGACTCAACTCGGTTGAAACCCGGTGCTCGGTCCTCGGCACCCATAGGGCTACATCCAGAGGAACTCTATAATAGCAACGGATCCTATCCAAATCGTCTAGGGTTACCTCAGAAACAACATCGCTGGACCACTCATATTGGATAAACAGGGGGTAAGACGCGAACAGACAAGCAAGAGCCCAAAGAGGGAGCGAAAAATCTCTACGGTAGGGACAAAGGAGCGTTGCAGAAGGAACGCCGTCCCAGCCCTCTTTAAATAAGCGCTTCAGAAAGAAAGCCCTAGGCGCTAAAAATCCCAATGCATGCACCAGAAATAAAGAATAACCTGCCACGTGGAGCTTCCGCTATCATGACTCATTGGAAGTGAGACGTTTCCTCCTCGAGTTGCGGCAAAAAATGTTGACGAATCAGCGGCCCGTCATTTACGATATCATCATTGCCCACCTTTTTGAATCTCTCAAATAAGATTGCTCCAGAATTCTACTCCCTATATCCGAAATTACACTTCAAACCAGGGAGTGGAAGGCATGTGATGAGGGGTAAAATCGTTGTTGCATTATTGACCACTCATATTGGTGATGGGGTCGCGCCCAATCCAAACGCCCTGCTTGCCAGCTGACCAACTGGCGTGACACCCTAGTGATAAATCCAAATCACCTTTGGCGAACTCGGGTCACCCCGACAACCCGACCACCTTTATGCTTCGGCCATCTGAGCCGAGTCATTCCTCGGTAACCCGAGTTATCCTTATTCCTCGGTAACCCGAGCTATCCTTATTCCTCGATAACCCGAGCTATCCTTATACCTCGGTAGCCTAAGCTATTCCTCGGCCATCCGAGCCGAGCCATCTTATACCTCAAAAAACCAGGTTATTTCTCAGCCAAACCAAACCAAGATATTCAAAATACCTCTACGGAATCCGGCGCGAGAAAGTTCGAATCCACTATAGCTGAATAAGATTCCAGACTACGAATCATGCCCAAGAGTGGCCTAGGTCTGTGTGATCATTGAGCCTCAGGGCATCAACCAGCTTTTCCAGTCGTCGATCCTCTAACTGACAAGATACGGATTCCACTGGCCTCGTAACAAACTTGATTCGAATTCTAACAGTTTTCAGACCCTATCCAGGGCACGTCCAAGGAATCAGGTGATCACCTATAAATACCACAGCCTTCCAACCTCTCAGGTACGTGCAAAAACTCTGAGACAACCCCTTATGCACTCATTTTTTTCACTTACTGAATCTCATACTTCATACTCCATTAGAGCTCTCACAAGAGCCCTAAAGAACATATCCTATATGAGAGTCTTTTCGTCACATCTGCTTGCTGTGAATCTCCACTGACATGGGCGTTAGAGGGTCCTCCGCAGAGGGCAACCCCCCACAACACCCTCTGCGTGCGGACTGTCTTGCAAGTTTCGTCTCAAGGCAGTGGGATCGGCGTCCGGATCAGGAGCCAGAGACACATCCGAGTCGGAGAACGAATTTACGCGGCAACAAAAGAAGATAAGTGAATATAAGAGAACCTTTCCTGCAGTTCAAAATAGAAGCATACCAATTCTCCTCCATAGAGCTAGCATAGAGACAGATCACTGAGCTTTTATGAAAGTTTATCTTTAGACCGAATGTCCCTTCAAACCCCAAAATAATAGCTTTAAAAGCCACCAAAGAAGCTTCTTAGCAGCATAAAAGATAGAGTATCATTAGTGAACTGCAGACTAGAGATACATTTGAAGCTCAATCGAACATCGATTCTTTCAATAATAAGGCCAAAGGAACATACTCTTTTTAGGAATAAGTTAAACAGCTCCTCTCATTTGTTTGTATTCTTTCGTCATTTTCACACCACATACAGTCCTGCAAAGTCCAAGGACTGACAGGATCAGCAGCATAACATACAAAAAAAGTAGTCACATAAAGTTGTCAAAACTCCAGTCTCATATTATTTACCATGAGAATCAGCTTGACATAACTAAATCATTGAATACATGATATTGATGCTGCATTTTCAGGAAGTTGTCAAGGTATAAATTGCTCTACAGAAATGTGGATCACACAAATCAGAGTAAAAACATCAAATGATACCATGTTTCTTGTGAATAAAACTATACACTTTTGCATGCATGCTAAGAAATATATGGTACTGTTACATAGAGGATGTAATCCTACCAGATTTTTATTGATTTGCTGTTCCCTCCTATTGGAGCCTCTCATTTCGAAAACCCATCACTAAAATTCCATAATTCCTTTCTTTCACTGGAAAGGATGGTGATGGGGCCAGTTGACCCCATGAAAATTAAAATTTTTTTTGAATGGCCCCAAAGGCCGATGGCTCCATGACCGACGGCCCCAAAGACCGACGGCCCCAAAGGCTGACGGCTCCATGACCGACGGCCCCAAAGGCCGACACCTCGAAGATCGATGGCCCCAAAGGCCGACACCTCCAAGACCGACGGCCCCAAAGTTCGACGGCTCCAACCGAGACCGACGGCTCCAAAACCGACGGCTCCAAAGCCGACGGCTCCAAAGGCCGACGGCCGACGGCCCCAAAGGCCGACGGCTCCAAAGACCGACGGCCCCAAAGGCCGACGGCTCCTGACCGACGGCCCCAAAGGCCGACGGCTCCAAGACCGACGGCCCCAAAGGCTGACCCTCGAAGACCGCCCCAAAGGCCGACGGCTCCATGACCGACGGCCCAAAGGCCGACGGCTCCATGACCGACGGCCCCAAAGGCCGACACCTCAAGACCGACGGCTCCAAGACCGACGGTCACAAAGGCCGACGGCTCTGTGACCGACGGCCCCAAAGGCCAACACCTCGAAGAACGACGGCCCCAAAGGCCGACGGCTCCAAGACCGATGGCCCCAAAGGCTGACGGCTCCAAAGACCGACGGCCCCAAAGGCCAACGGCTCCATGACCGACGGCCCCAAAGGCCGACACCTCGAAGACCGACGGCCCCAAAGGCCGACAGCTCTAAGACCGATGGACCCAAAGGCCGACGGCTCCGTGACCGACGTGACCGACGGCTCCGTGACCGACGGACCGACACGACCGACCCCAAAGGCCGACACCCCAAAGTTCGACGGCTCCAAAGACCAACGGCCCCCAAAGGCCGACGGCTCCATGACCGACGGCCCCAAAGGCCGACGGCTCCAAGACCGACGGCCCCAAAGGCCGACACCTCCAAGACCGACAGCCCCAAAGGCCGACGGCTCCAAAGACCGACGGTCGCAAGGTCGATGGCTCCATGACTGATGGCCCCAAAGGCTGACGGCTCCAAGACCGACGGCCCCAAAGGCCGACAACTCAAGACCGACGGCCCCAAAGGTCGACGGCTCCAAAGACCGACGACCCCAAAGGCCGATGGCTCCATAACCGACGGCCCCAAAAGCCGACACCTCGAAGACCGATGGCCCCAAAGGCCGATGGCTCCAAGACCGACGGCCCCAAAGGCCGACAGCTCCTTGACCAACGGCCCCAAAGGCCGACACCTCAAAGACCGATGGCCCAAAGGCCGACGGCTCAAAGACCGACGGCCCCAAAGGCCGATGGCTCAAAGACCGACGACCCCAAAGGCCGACGGCTCCATGACCGACGGCCCCAAAGGCCGACACCTCGAAGACCAACGGCCCCAAAGGCCGACACCTCCAAGACCGACGGCCCCAAAGGCCGATGGCTCCAAGACCGACAGCCCCAAAGGCCGACGGCTCCGTGACCGACGGCCCCAAAGGCCGACACCTCAAAGATCGACGGCCCCAAAGGCCAACGGCTCAAAGACCGACTGCCCCAAAGGCTGACACCTCGAAGACCGACGGCCCCAAAGGCCGACACCTCTATGACCGATGGCTCCAAAGGCCTACGCCTCCAAGACCGGCGGCCCCCTACGTCTCCAAGCTAGGTGGCCCCGGCACTTCCAAGCTAGCCGCCCCGACACTTCCTAGGCGGCCCCGGCACCTTCCTGGCAGCCCCAGCGGTTCAAGAAACCGCCTCTCTGATGCGCGTCGCCCGACAGCACCAGATCAGACAACTCAACAGCCCCCCGGCTGATGGGACATAACCTACCTACCCAACAACTGATGGGACTTAGCCCACCAACCAGCCCAGATTCACGCAACGGCTCAGCAGACATTCTGACTTCATGAAAACCCACGTGATCTTGCCAGCGTCAACCCCTATAAAAGGGTAAATCACGTCGAGAACCAGGTAACGCATGTTTATACACTTGATGCCCTAATTCTCAGAAGAACAACCCGATCCTTCTGAGATCTCTCCCTTCTCCAAGAGCTCTCTCGAGCTCCTTCTCTGCTGTGACCTCAGTCACTAACTTGGTCATCGGAGGGTCCCACCGGAGACCCACTCCGGTCCTGGGACTTTTCTGCAGGTAACCTGGTGAAGAAGGAGAGCCTCCGTTCCCGACGTCCAGGAGAGGTGATTGAGCGTCATCAGATTGACGCACCAGGTAGGGGGATAAGAAAAAGTAGCGAACGTTCTTCCTGAGCTACATCTTTTGTCCCCTCTCTTCTTCCAGAGGCCATGGTGGTGATGCGAGCTTGGGATGCCTCCGTAGCTGCCCGACGGGGCTCCTCCCACCAGCTAGGCAGCAGGAGGCCAATCCCCCTACTACCAACCCTCCAGTTGCCTGCCCACCGTCGGAAGCCGTTGACCAAACAGCGGAGCGGCTGGCGACTCTTTCTCGGCAAGTCCAGAATCTCACCGCCATGATCCACGGGCTTCAGCAACGACAGTCCGTGGCCACCCAGCATCAGACTGCTTCCCTCGCCAGTCAACGGTCGGCGAGGGGAGGTTCTCCTCGGCGGGAAGCCAGTCGGCGAGAGACCGGCCGACGTCAGGTTTCTCCTGGGAAGCCTCGACGCAAGCCCTCCAAGCGGCCATGGTCCTCTGACCGCGGCCCCAACAAATCTTCTCCCAAGCCACATCATCACGAGGAACCCAGTGGAAGTCCCGACTTCCGTCTCCATCTCCTTCTGCCTCCTCTTCTTCTTCCTCCGAGCCATCTCGGAGGGCCCCGACGATCAGCCGCCAGGCGGAGGAACACCTGGAGGAGTACAACAGGCGACTAGATGAGCTCGCCAAGAAGATCAACCATCAGCCGGAGGAAGAGTTCGACACTCGTCCTCCTTACACTCGCTGCATACTGGAGGAACCGGTTCCCTCCAGGTTCTGCTTCCCCCAGGTGGACCCGTACGACGATACAACCGACCCTCTCGATCACCTCGAGAGTTACAAAGCTATGATGCAAGTCCAGGGCGCCTCAGACGTCCTCCTCTGCAAGGCCTTCCCCGCAACTCTACGGAAGGCCGCCCGTGCATGGCACTCATGCCTGCCCCCTCACAGTGTCGACTCCTTCTGGGAGCTGGAGAAAGCATTTTTGGCCCACTTCGACGCCTGCCGTCGGATCCCAAGGGTGGCAGATAGCCTCTTCTCTGTCCGCCAGAAGAAAGGAGAGTCGCTGCGGGACTTCGTGTCCCGATTCAAAACCGCCGCCCTTGAGGTCTACATCTCGACGATGCGGTGGCCACCCTGGCGCTGAAGCGGGGACTCCTTCCATCCTGCTTCACCTTCTCCCTGGATAAGAAGCCCCGAGCTCTTACTCCGACCTCCTCCTCTGGGCCCAGAAGTACATCCGGCGGATGAAGCCGACCTCACCCGCCGGGAGTCTTCGAAGAGCTCCAGCCACAAATCCGCTCGCCCTGAGCCGAGCGGACCTCCCCGACATGCCGAGCTGACCCGCCTCGTCATTCCGAGAACAGGCGTTGGAGCCCCGTCCCCGACGAGAATGAGCTCACTCCTCTCCTTGCCCCTCGATCCCACATCTTGATGGAGATCGAGGGCGAGCCTTACCTCCAACGTCCTTCCCCCATGAAGAAAGATGCACCCCGCGACGTGAGCTGCTACTGCCGTTTCCACCGGGATTACGGCCACGACACCGACAGCTGCTACAGCTTGAAGCAGGCCATCGAGGAGCTCATCTAGTGGGGCTACCTCGGCAAGTATGTCCAGAAGACGCAACAGCCGCTGCTGGCCATCATGGGGCCTCCACCAGCTCAAGCACCGTCGACAACACTCCCACGGAGCGGACGATCGGGATGGTGTCCTGGGGATCAGCTTCTGCACCTAAACGGCCGAGGGGGGAGGAGTTGTCGGTAACGTACTTCCTGGGAGGGTCCCTACCACACCACCGAAACACTTCACCGGGGGGCATGCAAACTAGAAGAGCTTGACGGGAAGCCCATTCCACGTACCTGGAATGAGGATAACCTCCGCCAGTAT
This sequence comes from Calamus simplicifolius, assembly GCA_900491605.1. Lineage (NCBI taxonomy): Eukaryota > Viridiplantae > Streptophyta > Magnoliopsida > Arecales > Arecaceae > Calamus > Calamus simplicifolius. Next base: position 30,186 of record UESW01003221.1, on the reverse strand, counting down.
TACCAATGATGTACTCCCAGAAGCATGAGTAATAAAGAAGACCCCTTCTGACGCCATAGCTTGTACTCCCTTGTGCCAAGTCTCTCAAAAGGAGCTCACGGCATCGCAGCCCACGGGACACCACTCGGCCCCAGCACGGCGGTGCCCCCGAGTAGGTTAAGACCCTAAAGGCTCGTACCTGGCTGAGTCGCCACTTGGGGGAACACAAACCCCCAGGATGGTTCAAAAGGAGCTCACTAGCATCGCGGCCCATGGGACACCACTCGGCCCCGGCACGACGATGCCCCCGAGTAGGTTAAGACCCTAAAGGCTCCGTACCCGGCTGAGTCGCCACTTGGGCGGAACACAAACCCCCAAGATGGTTCAAAAGGAGCTCACTGGCATCGCGGCCCATGGGACACCACTCGGCCCCGGCATGGCGGTGCCCCCGAGTAGGTTAAGACCCTAAAGGCTCTACCCGGCTGAGTCGCCACTTGGGCGGCACACAAACCCCCAAGATGGTTCAAAAGGAGCTCACTGGCATGCGGCCCACGGGACACCACTCGGTCCCGGCACGGCGGTGCCCCCGAGTAGGTTAAGACCCTAAAGGCTCCGTACCCAACTGAGTCGCCCCTTGCAGCGGTTCCCACACCCCCGAGGCGGTTCGAAAGGAACCTGATGACTCTCAGCTCTCAGGTCACCCTCCGGGGTTCAAAAGACTTCCAGACTCCGCGTTGGGAGAGCATTACTAGCCGCCCTCAGCTAGCCAAAGAAGGCACGCAGACGTCCATCCAAGGTAGCGCAAGAGGAAAGAGGTTTCCCCACCTAGGAGGAATCACGGTTGAAGCTAACATGAAAGAGCAGATGCCAAGGTAAAAGTTCTATACTCCTTTTGCTTAGTTGATGCAAAGCACGCAAGCTCAAGGAGTGTGGGGGGCATTTGATGGGGCTAGTTGACCCCATGGAGATTAAAAATTTTTTTGAATGGCCCCAAAGGACGACGGCTCTATGGCCCCAAAGGCCGACGGCTCCATGAACGACGGCCCCAAAGGCCGACGGCTCCATGACCGATGGCCCCAAAGGCCGACACCTTGAAGACCGATGGCCCCAAAGGCCGACACCTCCAAGACCGACGGCCCCAAAGTTCGACGGCTCCAAAGATCGACGGCCCCAAAGGCCGACGGCTCCAAGACCGATGGCCCCAAAGGCCGACGGCTTCAAAGACCGACGGCCCCAAAGGCCGATGGCTCCATGACCGACGGCCCCAAAGGCCGACGGCTCCAAGACCGACGGCCCCAAAGGCCGACGGCTCCAAAGACCGATGGCCCCAAAGGCCGATGGCTCCATGACCGACGGCCCCAAAGGCCGACACCTCGAAGACCGACGGCCCCAAAGGCCGACACCTTGAATACCGACGGCCCCAAAGGCCGACGGCTCCATGACCGACGGCCCCAAAGGCCGACGGCTCCGTGACCGACGGCTCCAAAGGCCGACACCTCGAAAACCAACGGCCCCAAAGGCCGACGGCTCCAAGACCGACGGCCCCAAAGGCCGACACCCCAAAGTTTGACGGCTCCAAAGACGATGGCTCCAAAGGCCGATGGCTCCAAGACCGACGGCCCCAAAGGCCGACGGCTACATGACCGATGGCCCCAAAGGCCGACGGCTCCATGACCGACGGCCCCAAAGGCCGATGACTCCAAGACCGACGGCCACAAAGGCCGACACCTCCAAGACCGACGTCCCCAAAGGCCGACGGCTCCAAAGATCGACAGCCCCAAAGGCCGACGACTCCATTTCCGATGGCCCCAAAGGCCAACACCTCGAAGACCGACGGCCCCAAAGGCCGACACCTCCAAGACCGACAGCCCCAAAGGTCGACGGCCCCAAAGGCCGACGGCTCCAAGACCAACGGCCCCAAAGGCCGACGGCTCCGTGACCGACGGCCCTAAAGGCCGACACCTCGAAGATCGATGGCCCCAAAGGCCGACGGCTCCAAGATCACGGCCCCAAAGGCTGACACCTCGAAGACCGACGGCCCCAAAGGCCGACAGCTCCAAAGACCGACGGCCCCAAAGGCCGACGGCTCCATGACCGACGGCCCCAAAGGCCGACACCTCGAAGACCGACGGCCCCAAAGGCCGACGGCTCCAAGACCGACGACCCCAAAGGCCGACGGCTCCATGACCGACGGCCCCAAAGGCCGACACCTCGAAGACCGACGGGCCCAAAGGCCGACGGCTCGAAGACCGACGGCCCCAAAGACCGACATCTCCATGACCGACGGCCCCAAAGGCCGACGCCTCCAAGACAGGCTGCCCCCTACGTCTCTAAGCTAGGCGGCCCCGGCACTTCCAAGCTAGACGGCCCCACACTTCCAAGCTAGCCGGCCCCGGTACTTCCCAGGCGGCCCCGACACCTTTCTGGCAGCCCCAGCAGTTCAAGAAACCGCCTCTCTGACGTGCGCCGCCCGAGCGCCAGACCCGACAACTCAACAGCCCCGCCGGCTGATGGGATAGAACCTACCTACCCAACAACTGATGGGACTTAGCCCACCAACCAGCCCATATTCACGCAACGGCTCAGCAGACATTCTGACTTCACGAAAACCCACATGATCGTGCCAGCGTCAACCCCTATAAAAGGGTAAATCACGTCGAGAACCAGGTAACGCAAGTTTACACACTTGATGCCCTAATTCTCAGAAGAACAACCCAATCCTTCTGAGATCTCTTCCTTCTCCAAGAGCTCTCTCGAGCTCCTTCTCTATTGTGACCTCAGTCACTAACTTGGCCGTCGGAGGGTCCCACCGGAGACCTACTCCGGTCCTGGGACTTTTCTGCAGGTAACCTGGTGAAGAAGGAGAGCCTCCGTTCCCGACGTCCAGGAGAGGTGATTGAGCGTCATCAGGTAATTGGTGGTCCCCTACTTTGGCAAAGCCATAGCCATAACTCTTAAAATTCACTTATCTATCATATTGTCCTTGCAAAGACCGCAAGATCTTTCTCACCACTTCCATCAAGACTTCCCCCTTTCTACAAACTCTTCAACTCAAAATAAAATAGCCTCCCCTACAAAGGTCAAAATAAATTCTCCATGTCTAGGATTTTGAGACTACCTAAATTATTATAAGCTTTTCTTTCTCCTAAATAATAAACCTCTTTTATGAAAAAAGGCATTCGTAATTCATTCAAAAATTTTACCCAGGCCAACTGTTTCAGCAGAAACTGAAGGTGACTTCGATTTGTCGACATTATTTGCATATTGCAACTACAAAGAAAATTGTCAAAGAAGCAAAAGAGCTAAAAGTTCCAGGAGAAACAAAGATCTGGATTATTGCAAATAAAATGTAAATCAAATGTCATCAGAAGTAACTAAATTGTCCATCTTGCAGTCACTTTACAGCATGGTCAGCAACCTCCAACGCTATTGGCATTACAAATGTCATAGGTCATTACCAGCATGGTGCTTTTTCAATTTAAGTAACACATCATGTCTATAACACCCTAAAAATAGTCCCATATTGGATTAAAAAAAATGTTATATGCTAATAACTCAAGTCCACTTGCTACCCATAAACTTCTACTCGAGTTTTTGGACTACGTGGTTTCGGCCGCTAGCGAGTTAATTGAGCCAATAAGTGGATTTGGAGCATTACAAATGATATTAGAGCCGATCCGAGTATATGAAAGTTGGTGGGCATAAGGAAATGACTACCCATGAGATGGTAGTAGAGTTCCGCCATGGCATAGAACCACCTTTGCAGCACCAACGATCTGGCTCAAGGTAGATACTAGCTAGCTTGTGGAGTGTGACGAGGACATCACATTATAAGAAGAAAAGATTGTAACACCCCAAAAACAGTCCCACATTGGATGGAAAAAAAAAGTGTTGTGGTTATAACTCAAGTCCACTTGCTACCCATTAATTTTCACTCGAGTTTTTGGGTCACATGGTTTCAGCAAGGGATTGGAGCATTACAAGTTCAAATCCTACTAGAATAAGACATTATGTTGTGATGACATTTCCATAAATTTTCATTAAGTTTTGTGATATATTGTGCCGTGATCAAGAACTTGCAAGCGTGTAAGTTCATATCATGGCCCATTGACAGCCCTAGTGTAGGCATTCAACAAAAACCCTAGAACATTGAAGGTGGTAATATTTGAACCCTAAACCTTTGATTTTTTTTTTAAATATAAAAAACCCTCTTATAATGCCATAGCTCTTACATTGATCTATAACATCCTCATTCAAGATTTCTTGCTGCTAGGCAAGGACTTATTTATGGTCAGACATGCTTATGCCATAGGGTGGTAATGCTTGACCCGTTTAACGCATTTAACTTGATTCAATCTATCGTAGGTCAAGTAGGTTACCCATATAATAAAAAGATTAGGTTCAGGCATAGATTTTTGACCTATTTAATAAATAGTTCAGACTGATTTTTTACTTGTATTCAACTCAACCTGTCTTTAGACCAACCTAACCCAATTGCCACCCCTTATGGTTAGACCTTACATATGTTCAAGGAGCAAAAGTGAAATTCCTAACCTACAAGAAATCAGATTCTAGCACTTGTTTGAATTTAAGTTCACAAGAATGCCAGAAAGTTGATCTAGAAGGTGGAATAATTTTAAAAATGTTAAGCTAATTTTCCTTATAAAGCAAGCCTTCTTGAGATTAAAGAAGCCATCACTAAACTTGTATCGATACAACCTGACCTAATTTTGTCAAACTCAAGCCCAGGTTTTCAACCATCAATTTGAGCCAGACCTCAATTCTTTTAAACTAAATAAAATCTTGTTGGGCTTTGACTTGCTATTTTTAACCTATATGACTCATATCTTTTAAATATATATCCATTCAGATATAAATTAATACGGTATAAATCTAAAAGCTCAAATAAAAAAGAAAAGTGAGAGAAAAAAAACCTAAATTTAACGATCCACTTCTCATCTCAACAAACGGCATCCCTTTGCTAGCACCCTCACATCCCTACTCTCTCTCTTGTACATGTGCATTGCATTACTCCTCTCCATTACTCTCTCTCCTTCTCCTCCACTTTCTCACCCTCTCCATAATTGGCCTCCTCCTCCTCCTCCTCCTCCTCTCTCTCTCTCTCTATCTATCTCTCCCCACCCTAACTCCATGGGTAGCAATTTCTTTCTTGCCACTCCCCCTCCCTCCTCCTCTTACCCCCTCTCTTTCTGGTTCTCTCTCCCCCTCTAGCATTGTGACTAGAGAGTGGTGGCTCTAGAGGACTTGTGTCTATAGTTCACCACACAGTACCGAGGGTATACTAGGTAATTCTAGCACAATGTTGGTATGCTCGGTACACTCAGTACAAGAGGCTTACCGATACTCAATATGTCTTTTGTATTGATGGTAGTCTAGTACCGATATAGTATAGTATGCTTGGTACAATGGCATACCGACCGATACACATATCATGTTTGAGTCATAGAAGTCTAATTTGACCAAGTCAAACTCAAGCCTCAAGATATAACATTGACATGGAGTCATAGCCCAACTTGAACCCAACAAACCTAAGACCATCTAAATCTAAGATGTTCTTACATATTTGTAATCAAGATACTTCGACAAGAATAAAATTTTCAGACAAATAAGTGAAGGCTACTTTAAAAAATTATCGGTCCATATTATCTACAAGTATGCTGTGAACTAATCACCATATTATGGATAAATCGGCATTGCACAAGTCAAAAGTGTCCCATAAGAACGTGTAAACTTTAAAACATCAAAGAAACATCCATGAAGGTGCCAACTTACCAAGAAAGTAAAGTTTCTGGTAGTTGTACCAAACAATCTAGGATTAAATTCTGCCTTCACGAGGTTTAAGGGGATAGGGCCACTTGGAAGAGAGCTACCCCTTTTGTGTAGCCCATTGCACCCTCTTCTACCAAAAAACCAGGTAGCAACCATCTAACTCTTCAGCTTTATGGATCATTGTTTGGCATCCATTCTACCCAAGGCAAGATCCTATATATGCTAGCATTTTAAGATCTTCCTCATATCTTCCACCAGATTGACACAGATAAGCATTCATTATAGGCAATAAGATTTATATATATAAAGCACCTGCAAAATACTAAATTTTGGCACTTAAAGTCTGTAAATTGAACATAGCAGATATACAGTGATGAAATGCTACACATCCTATAGGCAAACAAAGGGATAAGTTGATCAAACAGGCAAACAAACCCTAAACCTTTTACATGGAATGTCATGACAATAAATCATGACTGCCCTGATCAAATAACATGCTGTAGTAATTGTTGCAACAGCAACTTCTGTTCTCATGCTAATGAAACTAAAGCCTTATAAGGATAAAGAAGCTCCACTGTACATGTTTCATAGATAGCAGCAAGAGACATGCACACAAGCATGAAAAAAATGCAAGAAATTCATATGTAACTGAGCCAACAAGATCCTAAAAGGGAGCAGCCTTACTTGAGCATTTCCTTATGTTCAAAAATTTGCACACAAGGTGTTCCCATAATTCCTTCTGCTTCCGCAATTTCAAGATCTTCCTCAATGTCAATTTTGACAAATTGTACATTCTGATCAAATTCATCTATACCTGCCATGAAAGAAAGCTTCCTGTTTAGTTATAACAATAAAACAGATTTCACACCTTGTAAGCTGAAATTTGCATAAATATATAGAAAGTTGAAGCGATTTTCCATCAACTGCACAATGTACTTGAGCAAGCATAAGCCTGATGAAATGAAGCTAATGTCAACAAAATATGAAAAACAAGAATATTGGCAATATGTCATGCTACCTATTGCCATGATACAACTTAAATGCATATTAAATTAGAGTATCTTCAAGAAACATAGTTAAACCACAATGATTCACTATGACTATGTGCTATAGTACATCCCATATATCCACCATAGAGTTTTTCAAATGCAACATTGGGGTTTGGCTTGCGGCAGAGATGATCCATAACTATGGCATTGTCTTGTTCTCATCCATCTATCTTGGAATATAACCTATAACCTGAAAAGATGTAATGTACTTCTCCCTGTTTGTCTCCAACACACCTCAACATTAGTTAATCGCTGTAGATAATTTGTCCAACTTAAAATAATAGCTTGAATTCTTTAAAAACCCGACTGATTTTTATTCCGTAGGGGACTACATACTTCAGCAACTAATAGATGCATTTTTTGAAAACAGATTTTGATCTTGCACAATCACATACTTGCAAAGGGCAATGGACACCCACAAATTCATGGGCTTTTCGCATCACATTTTGAACAACAACCATATCTAAAGTTCATATATTAACATGAAAAGTCTTCCTGTCATGGCAATCCTGTGTATTTAATGTGCAGGGAAGAGCACAGGCACAAAGAGATCTACCATGTAAACCATGGAGATCTCACACAGAAGTACAAAAGGTAATTTTGAAGGGTGGTAATGTCAGCTGGCACAATTCAGATAAAAAAAAGGGAAAAAAAACAAAGGAAAGGGTTGAGAAGATGCAAGATAAGAATGAACCTAGGGATCAATAGCGGATATTGAAACATTTTTTTGAAGGGGCCAAACTAACATTGATAAACTTTGTTTTAGGGTTATATAATATGAATTTTGTTTTAGGGTTATATGTCAACGTTTAGAAAATGCCCATGACCCCCCAGTAGTCTCCATTAAGGTCCACGACTATTAAGGATGACCTCAGGCCACTTTGATAGCCTGTGGTGACACAACAGCTCACAAGAGAATTCAACATTGACTAAGAATTGCCTTAAAACAAAAACTTTAAATAAAAATGTCCTCTAACAAAATTAGGATTTACATAGTCAACTCAACTCAAATCATCTAAGCCTTTTTCCAACTACATGGGGTCGGCTACATGAATCTGCTTCCTCCACTCTGCTCTATTCAGGGCTAAGTCGGCATTCAAATTATAAATAGTTATATTTTTTTAATTATTTCAGTCTATATTAGTTTAGGTCTACCTCTACCTCTATCCTTACCATTAGTTAAAAGATCACTCTTTCTAACTGGAGCATCTAAAAGTCTTCGTTGTATATGTCCAAACCACGTAACCGATTTTCTCTCATTTTATCTTCAATTAGGGCTACTCCTATTATTTCTCTTATATGTTTATTTCTAATTAGGATTTACATGTAACCACTAATAGTTGGGAAAAGGCTTAGATGAGTTGAGTTGAGTTGAGTTGAGTTGAGTCGAGTCGAGTATGTAAGCACTAATAGGCAAAGAAAATAGGCAAAGAAAAAAGGAAAAAGAAGATTAAAAATGCCTCAATATATATTATGAGGCTATAGTAAGTGAGAGGAAAAGGAAGAGAAAAGCAATGGCTCAAGATTAGCATCCAATAATGCAATGCAATTCTTCTCAAAATAATATTAAAAAGAAAACAATGCTATGGCTCAAAGACTTGTGAGGTCTGATAACATAATTTTTAACCAGTTTGTTAACAAAAATGTTAAAAAAAGCAAAACGCAGCATGGTTTGAGTCCATATTACTCCCTCTCATGTTGGAAATATAATATAAAGAATGGCAAGTTTCATGTTCAATTTTCAATTTAGATCAGCAGAGGGCATGGCAATCAGCTCATTAACAATTGCATTTTACAAACAGGCCATTGGAACACATCTATTGTCCTATCATGATAGATACAATTTAGAGATTCATTTCATCTAAGAATGATGTTATAACAAGTTTTTGGTTTTTCTCTCTTTTTTTTTTTGCCCCGACTTTGGAGGGAGGAGGGAATATCTCAACCATGCAGATGTGGAGAAAATATGCATTAGCCACCATGTTTAAACAGGCATAGGAGCCTATAATGTCTTTCATCAAGATTAGCAATTAGCCACTACAAGAAAATAGTATAATAGTGACAAAAATTTCCATCACTATTCCGTCACAAACTGGGTTTAGTGACGGATTAGTGACGAAAATCTTATCATCACCATTTTTGCCGTCACTAAATTTAGTGACGGAAAGAGGTCCATCACAAAATAATAGTGATGGATTTATGACGAAATATTTCATCAAAAATTTATGACGGAACATATTTTCCGTCACTAAATTGTGACGGATTAGTGATGGACTATCCATCACGCATTATTCCGTCACTATTCCGTCACAAATATTTTCATCACTATTCCATCATAATTTAGTGACGGATTAGTGACGAAAGAATCCATTAATCATTTTTTACTGTTCCATCACTAATCAATCACTAATATTTTCGTCACTAATCCGTCACTATTATTTCTATCAGAAATCCATCACTAATCCATCATTAACCTAATAAAATTTCATCAAATTTTTATTCTTATAAATTTAAAATTATTTTTAAATTATAATATATTTAATGCATTCTAATGAAAATTTAAATTTAAGAATAAAAAATGCACTTCATAAAATAAGATAAATATATCTGTATACATCAACAATACTAATGTTTTATACATTAGACATCAAATTATTAAGATGTCTTCGGCTGCCTTAGGGACTCTACACTTGAGAAATGTACATCTGAAGCAATCCTTTGAACACCATTTACTAGCTCCCTCTAGTCTGAAGTGAACAATGCTAGTGTGTGACGTCCACCTGCAGCTACTGAAGCAATCCTCACTTCCGTGTTAAGTATCACTAGACATATAGGAGCTGAAAGAGTTTCATCACCAGATGTTGGGCTCTCATGTCCAAGCTTAGATGAAGACAATCTTCTGCGCTTTGTGCTTTTCTTCCCACTTCTACTCTCATGACCAGATGCATCATTTGAATAGGACATCAATAAACTTCAAGTGTCCCATCAATCGGTTAATGCGCATCAAGTTCTTCTTCTTCTTTTTGTAAGGTAATCTGATCACAGAAGGTTTATTTATCTTCCCTGCCAATCACAAGAGCCAGATATCAAGGTTAACAAATAGTTTAAAAAACTGAAGTCTTCAACACCATATATATATATAATGATCAAATACCAATATAGTTGGCATTAATGACTACTGCATGAACAAGCCAACACCTCAAACTCCAAAATGCAAGAGAACAACGGCATTATATGGAGCAAATGGAGGAGCAGATGGATTGTTTGTAAGTTAAGCAATAGAATCAACAATAATAAGAGAAGTAAGGGGGGGGGGGGGGGGGGACAACAAAAATGATGACAAGCCAAAGATTTTCAAGTACATGTGAACATTTGAGTTATAATTGACTGGATGACTACTGGAGTAAAGGTCGGAAAGAAAGCTGAAAGCAAGTTTGGCAGAACAGGGTATTACTAGTACTGGGGGTGACACTCTAAACACTCCATTGGATTGGTCTAGTGGTAGACCAGGGACTAGGAGAGGAAGAAGCAGAGGTTCAGTCCAGTAGTATTTTGAGCATAACTGGGAGTATGTATCGACCTGCATCCAGAAGCAGAAAGCAAATCATATACATGGGGAAGACGTGACAAAAACGTGGATGAGAACAATAACTTGGTGCAGGAGTAAATGCTTATTTGGATCAGATTGAGGTAAAAAAGGCAGGAGGAGGATAATTGAGGAGAGGTGTAACCTGAAACAGCACAAGGAGAAATTTCCCCTTTACCAGGAATAACAAACTAAGCTGCATCACGAACTGGAGCAACATCCGGTGTTTTGGTGCTGGGGGCAGTGTCGTCAACCTTGAGAGCCAAACCAGTAGTAGGAGTTGCAGCAGTCGAGCTGAGACCAGATTCTGGTGTGCTAATGACATCATCTGCAGCAGGGCCAGATGCTGGAGGTGAAGCAAGTTGACTGGCACCGGATTTTGGTGGGAGCATATTATCTTCAACAGCATTTGGAGGACTTGGCTCAGGAGTTACAGCACCTGGTTTAAGAACAGATTCTGGCACTGGAGTTGCATCTTTACCACCATCCATAGTAGGGAGAAAAGGAGTTGCAGTAAGTGGACTGGCATCAGATTTTAGTGCAGAGGTAGTATCTTCAACAGCATCTGCAGCCATACTAGGATCAGGTTTTGCTGCTGGAGAACTCTCTTTAGTAGCATCTGTGATGGGGCTTATAGCAGTAGTTGCATCAGGACCTGTGGTGGTGGGTGTAGTGACTTCAGTGTCATTTGGGGCTGGACTAATGGTAGGCACTTTTTCTAAACCTGGAAGACAAACAACAATATATTAAAATCACTGGTTAACCGCTCGATTAGTAAGAGTGACATGAAAGGGTGAATAAATAACTTTTACATGAAATATTGAAAATAAAATTATGACTATGGGTGTTTAAACTTACACGACTACCCATAAGAGAGGAGAATACAATATTTGCTTCCGCAGCATCTTCCACCACTAACTGCTTCAGTAGCCTTTTCTCCGGGTCTAGTGTAGTTTCCCATAGTTGTGAAGGCATCATCTCCCCCAGGACTGATGTTTAAGGAAATCAATGCATGTTAAAAAATATCACCTTGACTCCATAAAAAGATTAAGAAACTTGTAGCAGTTGCTCCTACATGCTTCTAGCATGTTGCATACAAACTTGGTGGTTAACGAATTATCTCTTATCTCATGCACCTGTAACTCGCACATGGACAGAGATAAGTGTGAATAGGCAAGTTTTAGTGGTATGATGGCCAACCACTAGATCAAGCTCTAACAATTAACTACTTGCGTGCATGGGAGAGAAACAATAACCTAGGATAGAAAAGAATGCTCTCAAAGAAAATAAATGATTAAATAAACTGATTTGCATTGAATGCATGTTTGCCAAATGTACATTGCAAATTGAAGATGCTATTAACAAAAGTTGGCCACTAATGACTAGTTTCCATGAAATATCCATTTTAGAAGGTAATGATGGCAAAGTACAAAGACATTATGAAAAAAGAGCTATAACAGGAAAATGAAAAGAGTTGAGACAAACAAGATATTAACATGAAGATGAAAAATCAATCATTACCATATACATTAACCTGTTATCATGATGTCCGCAGAAAAATATTTTCCTTCTAAAATTACCAAAGGTGAAAATGGTCAGCATGAACGTCAATATATCCTCTAAAGGTTAGACATGCACAAGCATTCATGCATAAATTATTTTTTTATGATATAGGTCAGAACCTATATCACACAACCATTGCAAGCCAGATCAATGCAAGAAGGCTTACCTTATAGAGTGGAGGAACACCAACGTAAATGCAACCTTCATCAAAGAGTGCTTTCTATGGCATCAAACAGTTTATCATATATTTGAAATTCATCATAAACATTTGAAATGACTCAGTTACTGGTTTCTAAGAGAACTACAACAACCATTAACCACCTGATATCTAAAGAAAAATGTCAGCAGGAGAGTTCGGATGTGAGCACCATCTACATCAGCATATGTTAGAATGATGATCTTGTGATACCTAAGCGCTTCTTTTCTAAAATCCTCTTCCTGAAATAAGAACAGAATAAGTTCATTAATAAGGTCAGAAGTTCAAATGCTTGCCTTGAATCCAGATGCGGACCACTTTCCACAACAGAAACATCTTCTATCTGTATTTTAAAAAGATGCTCATCAATACTAAAGGCAAAGAGGTATATGGTACATCAAACATCCATTATTATAATTCTGATCTAATTCAAACCAAAACTGGTAAGCATCCAAGTATCTGTTCAAAGACAATTATGAATATACAGGAATAGCTCCTAACATTTTGCTCTGAACAAGAAGAAGAAAAAGAATATAGAGGAATCAATAGTGCATGATAGTCACCAGAGCTAACAGACATGATAGTGGCTCCCCCAGGTCTTCACCTTCTTTACCCGTAGGCATGGCTATGCACTGCTTCATATAAAGAATGTCATCATATCAAAAAAGTCATGCATTTGTACAATTAAATAACTAAACAAGAAGAGAACTATATAGTGTTATCAACAGCTATCAATGTGATTAATTTTCTCAGCAAGTACAGCTTTAAGGACCCCTCTGGGGCTGCCAGCACACAGAATAACAGGTAGTATAAAACTGAATTAACTGTATTTGTTTGTCAGATCCTAAAGCTTAAAGTGTTAGTTCAAATGCCATGACTCATGTAGAAAACAAAAAATTAAAGAAAACTCACAGACATATGTTTAACCACTGAGTACTGATACACAAACAGATCTTTTTGAGAAAAGGTGTACAATGATTTAATATATATCTCGTTGATTGATAAGATCAAATCAGTATGATGATTGTATGAATAATACTATCATCAGTAAGGACTGCAAAAGCATCAAAATTCAGCTATAAATGCATTCTCCAGGACCAGGATAATTTCAAACCTGGCATACCCAGCATAGCACTAACCTCAGGGCACCCTTAAAAAAATGGCAATTTTGAGGTGTGGACATGTGAATTTTATCCTGGGGGTCTAACACTACGCTGTGTTTGGTTGAGGGTTAAAAGAGGGCTGGAAGGAAGGCCCCTCCACTTCAACCCTAGAAAAGCAATCCTTTCATTCCAATGATAACATGGGTATTTTGAAAGTTAGAGCTGCTTATCAACTCAACACAGAATATAAGTACTCCACCCTACATCATGGAGTAACTTACTCCGAAGTAAAGAAGGTTAGGAGCAAGTTAACCCATGTACTCCAAGTTTAATTTATTCTGCAACCAAAGTGTATCTGGTATGTGGTTTGCTGGACATAATTCATAAGCAATAATCTTTGCACTTCAAAAGGGAATCAATGGGTAGGCAAACAATTTTCAGGATAATTGAAAGGGATAACTGAAAGGGACTAAAGTTTGAAGAGTCGTGAAGATAAATCTAAGGGAATTTTCTTGCAAATTTGAATGAATGAATGAATCCAAGATTGTACTGTTTGACAATAGAGTGCATGCGAGAAGGCTTAGAGTGTTCACAGCCAAAAGTACTGAAAAAATCATCAGTTAAGTAGTCAGCACCTTCATCACAGATCTCTTAATACACATGCATGAGAGATCTTTAATTTTCCTTTTTTCTCTCCTTTTGGAAATCTATATCATAAGTCCCCCAAAAAGTAAATAGTCTAAGCATAAAGCAAAATTAATCAAAACATTCCTTGTCAAGACTAGATAAAAAGCAGGAATCTTTTGACAAATCCTACTCAATAGAGAACTCAAGTACATATACCTAAAGACTGTCAAATTCCAAACTCAAAACTGGATTAAATATCCATGGAAGGTTGCATGCTAACCTAAAACGTACAAAACCATCAAAAAGAAATCATATATCTGACATGCCCTAAAAGTGGCCTCCCAAATTAATCCAAAACTTACAAATAGTTAAAAAAGCATATTGTCTAAACTGCTCAGCCCTTAAAATTGGGTCTTTCCATAATCAAATGTAAATGAATGTAACAGCATCCCAGCAGAATAAGGTTAAAACCTCAATTGGCAACTACAAGATAGTCGAAATTTCTATGCCATTCCTGGATCTGGAAATTTATATGGCATTACTTTATCTGGTTCAGTAATCATCTAGTCTAAATTCTTATTGCAATTGCTTTGGTTTTTCTTATTTGCATACATATTTGCTGCAACAGATTTTACCTTGCATTGCTGTCATACTGCTCCCAAAAAATCCAAGATGAGACCTACATTATAAATTGACACTTGGTAGACAATATGTATTAATATATTTCTCTACAAAGCACACTCCCTGAAAGAGAATTGGTAAATAGTGGACATGAATGTGTGAATTTGACATATTCACACATCTTTAGCTGCACAGACTACAAGAATGCATTAAACAAATCTGAAAATATGTGATCTTAGGTAACTTGCTTTTCTCCCTTGACAAGAAACAGAATTCCTAAAGATAAGCACCAGAACTAGCCATGCTCGTTTAGAAGTAATGAATGTCTGCTAGGTTGCAGGAATGACAACTTGTGGGATATTGGAACTTATACAAAATAATGAGACATAATATTGATTGTACTAAAACTAATGATTTAATGAGATAATATTAAGTGTACTAAAAAACTAATGATTTAGTACTACAAAACAGAATAAAAATACTTTACAATGAGAATATCTCAACAGTTAAAAATTTCATATTAGTTTTCATGGTCTAATAGTTTCAAACAAGACATTTACCAAAAGATCCTAGAAATGCATGATATAGAAAAAGAACTATAGAAGTTCCTTTTCAAAATGAAACCTCATTGTCAAAGAAATTGTACTACATGCTGAAACCTGAGGGTGAGATAATAGTTAAATTCCATCTACAGACCTACCAAAGACCTATTTATCTATAAGAATCAAATGCACGAGATGAGGCACAAGTTCAGGAAATGAGAATGCATACAGGATTTGGATATGTCTCTAGCTTATTATGCTTCTTGTCACCAGTACAAACCCAGCTTCCGTCCTTCTCAACCTCCACAAACCCAGAAAAGTTTCTCACTGCCACCACCATCACTTCCCTGCAACAATAAATTTAGCCTCTTCCCTCCCTCCACCAAAGAAATTAGAAGTTATAAATAGCAACAAAAAGCAGGAACCAACCTTTTGGTGACGAGAACTACATCAATGTGCTGCCGGAAGCCGGAGTCAGGATCGGGAATTCGGAGCCCAACGAATGCCTTCCGCCATGGAGCTTCTCCAGCCTGGAAGTAATGACATATCAAATGAGCCATTCGGCTACGATAGGGTTAGGGTTTCGAAGAGGGCGAAAGAGGGATGCAGGATTCGGGGACCTGGCGGCGACGGCGAAGCTTGCGTCGGAGTCGGAGCTTTCCACGTCCGGGAGGGCGCCGTCGCCGTAGAAGAGTCGCCGAAGAATCTCGAGGATGACGAGGACGAAGATGATCTCCAACGACATGGCAATCACCGGCTCTCCTCTGTTTTTGATCCTTTGCTTGATGCCGGAAGTCGGAAGTGAGTTGGGAAACGCAGCCGCAAAATCCAAGCTTCGTTAAGGCACTGGATCAGAACGCCGGGGGGTGGGGGGGACGGAGCTTGAACGCCGCGGGGGGGGGGGGGGGGGGGGGTGGGGCACGATACAGTACGCAGAATGCCGGGGGAGGGGGGGGGGACGGAGCTTGGGCACTGGATCTAGATCAGAGGAGGGGGGAACGGAGCTTGGAGGAGGATCGATCAGAGGGGGGGGCGCGCACGACCCAGAACGTAGAACGCTGGATGGGGTGGGGGGGAGAGACGGAGCTTGGGCACAGGATCGGTTAATTAGGGCAGGATCGATAACGCGGGCGAGGGTTAGGGTTTACATATGAATTTCCAACTTTACCCTTGAGCGTTGGAAAAAAAGAGTTGATATGCGTTGCTTTTACTGCAGTGGAGAAACGGAAGTAGAATTAATTTACCACATTCATCACTAATTTATGATGAATTTCTCTATCCATCATTAATTTGTGACGGATTAGTGATGGAAGATAATCCATCATTAATTAGTGATGAATTACTTTTCCATCACTAATTTATGACGGATTAGTGACGAAAGGGCAATCCGTCACAAAATTAGTGACGGATTGCCCCATCCGTCACTAATTTAGTGATGAATTTTCCATCCATCACTAATTTGTGACGGATTAGTGATGGAAGACAATCCGTCACTAATTAGTGACGATTGCTTTTCCATCACTAATTTGTGACGGATTAGTGACGAAAAGGCAATCCGTCACTAAGTTAGTGATGGATTGCCCCATCTATCACAAAATTAGTGACGGATTGCCTCATCCATCACTAATTTATGATGGATTAGTGACGAAAAGCAATCCGTTACTAATTTAGTGACGGATTACCCATCCATCACTAATTTGTGACGGATTAGTGATAGAAGATAATCCATCACTAATTAGTGATGCCATTACTAGTTTGTGACGGATTAGTGACGAAAGGGCAATCCATCACTAAGTTAGTGACGGATTGTCCCATCCATCACAAAATTAGTGACGGATTGCCCCATCCGTCACTAATTTGTGACGAATTAGTGACGGAAGGCAATCCGTCACTAATTTAGTGATGGATTTTCAATCCATCACTAATTTGTGATGGATTAGTGATGGAAGACAATCCGTCACTAATTAGTGACGATTGCTTTTCCATCACTAATTTATGACGGATTAGTGACGAAAGGGTAATCTGTCACTAAGTTAGTGATGGATTGCCCCATCCATCACAAAATTAGTGACGGATTGCCCCATCCGTCACTAATTTGTGACGGATTAGTGATGGAAGAAAAATCTGTTATTAATCCATCATTAATTTAGTGACGAATTGCTCTTCCGTCACTAATTTATGATGGATTAGTGACGGAAGGGTGATCCGTCACTAAATTAGTGACGGATGTGACAGTTCGTCACTAATTTAGTGACGGTTTAGTAACGAAAAAACTAATCCATCACTAATTTTAATTTTTTGTCACTATTTTGTTACTAAACTGTCACAATTTAGTGACAAAAATTTTCATCACTAATTTTCGTCACTATTTTGACATTTCCTTGTAGTGGGCTAACCATACACAGATCCTTGGTCATTAATGCATGAGAAGCAAGAGCTTGGCAACTGGTCTTCTTTTTTCCACACATCTATTTAGGACACAAAGGTTGAAGATGGACAGAATGATAGGAAATATGACCACAGAAATGAGATGGTAAAGCAGAATTTATAAAGTGCAAAAAGCATCTGAAAGTGCATAAGATGGTAAATGAGGCCAATAAAATATTATTTTCTCTTAACCAAAAGCGGAGCTAAGGTTCATATCATATTATATCATATGTGGCTTTTAGATATTACTCAAAAAGACTGGCATCTGATAGAACATGTGGCAAGAATGTTGCCACATGTTCGCTGAATGGAGGAAAGAATAATTCAAGATGACATTATCGTCCAAAAGAGAGTTGCCGCACCACTCCCTCAATCGCAAAGCCATTGCCGACCCTCCCACTCTCCACATTAGGATCCGTGCCATCATGCATCCCAAAATTTCATGCAAAAGCCTCATGCTACTTGCCATAACCTGTAGCAAGTAGTTTCTTTCTTCTAAATAATGTCCATGTTGAGTCATCCCTTTTTGTCCTTTTATTTTTTTAAAAACGAAGTTTTTGGTGTTGTTGATTGTACAAACACATGGCGCATAGTCTTGCATGAGAAACTGCAGGATTTTTTTTCTGTTTTATCCTCCATATTATTCCATCATGGATTATGGATGGATCTCCCATCAATCACAAAGAGAAACACATACCACAAAACATCTATATGTGAATAATAGGTATGACACCCTATTTATATGTGAATAATATGTATGGCACCCCATAAAAATATGGCACGGTAGCATGATAAGATAAGAAAAAAGAAACTATAAAAGGAAAGGGGTGGGGGGATTCAAATGCCATGTGACATAACCCATAGCAAGTAGTCTCTTCCCATTAAATAATGGCCATGTCGAGGCACCCCTTTTGGTCCCTTTTTTTTTTAAAAAAAGGATAAAGTTTTGGGTGTTGTGTCATTGTGTAAACACATGGTGCTTCTCTTATTCTTCACTTATATATCTCTGTACTATTATCATATCCTTGTGCTTATGATATAATAGTGAAAGGATATGGGATATGATACAACAACACAAGGATATATATCCCTATGTTAGTATATCACAAGCATAAGGATATGATACAGCAAGTCAACAACACAACGATATTGAATGAATATCAACTCCCCATTCCTCTTAACCAAATTAAATTTAAAGAAATAATATTATATTATTTCTCTAATTCCCACTCTCGAAGGTATTATGATAGCTTTGATATCTTCATCAGACATAAAGAGAAACAAGTGTCACAATCATTTATATGTGAATAATAGGTAAGACATCCCATACACATATGGCATAGTAGTAAAATGAGATAAAGAGAAGAAACTACAAAAAGAAAGGTGTGAGGGGATTTAAATACACGATGATGATTCTACCTCAGATCCCCCATCTCTGCATGGTGAGTCAGATAAGAGAGAAATTTTTGCATGGCAATGCAATAATGTGTGCACCATGCACATTATGCTATGACAAATGGTCATCATACTTTTTGATTTTTATTGTTTCCATGTGTGCTCATTATGCTATTCTTTTTTGTGAAATTTTCTTTTCTAAATAATGTTATTCTGATTTTTAAATGTGTTCTTCGATTCATAGTTTGCAAGTATGTATTAAGTGTGTTCTTTGATAGTGTTCGTTATTATATTTCAGAAGAAGATCTTTCTTTTGGTCATGTTGTTACAAGGCCCTCTTTTATTATTATTATATTTCAAAAGAATCTAAGATGGTGACCAAAATTGGTTTGAATTAATATATATTTATTTTCATCACATTGTCTTGACCAAAATAGTATATTGTTTAACTTTCCCTTTACTCTGTTGACCAAATAGAGGGAATACCTATTATATAAAGCTTAAGTTTTGCCTCTGTTGATTGAATAGAGGGAATAAAATATTGCATAAAATTTAAGTTTTGCTTGTAGAGAAATAATATAATATTGTTTCATTAAATTTCATTCAGTTAGGAGGAATAGAGAGTTGATATTTATTTGATATCATTGTGCAGTTGTATCATATCCCTATGCTTATAATATACTAGTACCAGGATGATACAGAAGCATAGTAATATAATATGGCAGCATAAGAATATGATATAATATAGCTGCGAGGAGGTATCATAATAGCATTAAATGCTCAAGTTAAGAGCATTTAAAGAAGAGAATATTTTATTTATACTACTTCTCTCACTTGACTGAATAAATGAAACTCTTTCCACGTAACCGAAGAGCTCTTTTGGCCTAACGGCTTTTTTAGCCAAAATTAACTTATATTGTTATCATACCAAAGGATGTAAGAGCCAAAATAATAATATTTAAGGATTTAAGGATATCATATATGTAATCAGAACCAATAGAAATAATAATAATTTCATACCTGTCTATGCCATTATGAGAGAAGTGCATAAGTCTCAAAGAAGCCTAGGTCTTCCTCTTCTTGCTCCTCCCTTAGGTGGTGTTTCGATGAAAAAACAAAGCACTGATCTAAGGAGAAAAGAGAGAACCTAACTTATTTATAAAGAAATCCTAGTAGGCCCTCCCATCATGGGTCACTATTAGGCTTTAGGCTCACACAAACTGCTAACCACATCACCCAATAGAGGTGTGCCCAAGCCTAAACCATATGGATTACAATTTTAATCAATAGTGGACTCATTTGGCTTGCATCATTGGACCAAATTCGTTCAGTCGGTCTTACAAAATTAAAATCACAATTATTAATAGCAGCCCACATATAAAAAATTTTCAACATTCTTCCGCTTGAGCAACATTAATTGTAGTCGAGCAAGTTTTGAAAACAATTATTTATTTTAAAAAAAACTTTCAAACTGAATGGTTAAACTTAATGTGGCCACAAATTTTGAAAATATTTGATCCTTAGACATAACACCTCAGCAAACAAACTAATCTCATGAAAGCTACCAACACCGAATCATGACAGTCGTTATGCCCCTTATTAACATAGGGCCAATCCATGGTTACAAATGCTAATAACTTCCACTAACATGTATCATGATGTGGTAGTGTGGTAAGAAAATAGCACATCAAATGATTTCTCATAAAACTTAAGGTCCTAGATCCTATACATAAATAACTTAAAATATCATCAAGGACACAGTTTTGTATTCACTGTTAAAATCTTAATAGCATGGACATTTAAGGAAACAACATCAATGAAGGTCTGAAGATGGGATGAAAGATAGAGTTGGCATTTGGAAGACATCCTATTATAAAAAGTATTATACTTTTTCTGCCATGCTTTTAACTATATGTAGGTAGTGCCGTAAACAAAAGAAAATCAAAGGACTTGAATGGGTGAGATTGAAGGCATTGAATGGTGGACTTGAATGGGTGAGATTGAAGCCTGGTTTCCAAGAAAAACATTAATAAAGCATGATAGATGAACTCTACAAAGTAAGATATGTTGTACTGACCTATATTATTGTATCATACTATATCGGTAAGTAGGGCTGGAAGTGGGTTCAGGCCAACTCGAGGCTCATCAGGCCAGGCTCAAGCCAAGATTTTCTGAACTTCAGGCCGGGCTTGGGCACAAAATTAAGGCCCATATTAATTTTGAACCGAGTTGGACCAAGGATTGGCTAGCCCAGGCTAAACATGAGCCTAATCTAGGCCCAATTATGAAACCCGAACTAGGCCCAATTATGAAGTTCTGGGTTGGATTGGTTAAATATTCATTTATTTTAGTTTATACAAAATTAAATCTATGTATTTATTTTCTAAACAAACAATCATTATATATATGCTTTAATTTAATCTAAGCAAATAACTTATATGTCTAAGCAAATGAGCCAATGAGCAGACAATTTTGTAGAATAAATTACCAAAATTGGGTCAAAATCTAGTTGGCCTAGTGTTTTGGCCCAATTGGGCTTATTCGGGTCAGCCCAATGGGTTTCGGGCTGGGCTTGGGCTTGGGCTCGGGCTTGAGTTAGCCAAAAATTTTCAAGGCTTGACCCATCCCAAAACCCAAAAAAATCCGAGCTTGGCTTGGGCAAGGATCTAGCCCGACCCAGCTCAGCCCACTTCTAGCCCTACCGATAAGGAACAAGCATGGCACTAACTATTCAGGCTGAGTGGAACCACCCTATGCTATCTATACTAATACTGACCTATACTGGCTAGTTTCGAGTAGTATTATGGCTAGAAGTGAGAAAAAGTATGGATACTCTGACTTAGTACAAGATGCCCACCATACTTTACCAAACTGATAATGTACCAGAACTATTTTCGATATTGATTTTGTGAACCTTAGTAAAACGTAGGTCAAACTATGAATTGGATCCAAATTCGATGTCCAACCCCTAATAGCTGGAAAAAATTTTCTGGTTATGATTACGAGCATAAGGCCCAAATTACAAAGAACTTCTTTCAAGACTAGGATAACTCCAACGCCAATCAAAATTATATGTTACAACAAAGAGATGAGGGGATTGCAAAAGAAGGATGGATCCAAATGAACCAATACGGAACCAACTTATAACAAATAGGAAGTTAATCCAATTAATAATATCCAAGGACGTAAGGTTGTTAGATATTACTCATCAAAGCAGAGGGATTGGGTTGACAGATGAACAAATTTTACAAAGGCCTTGACAAACAAAAGCACAAGGATTGATATGTGTCTCCTGTAATTATCAAAGAGCTTTTGCTTTTGTGGACATGTAGTAGCATCATACCAAGAAAAAAGTCTAAATTTACAAGCTCAGAGTGAACTTAAGATGAATACAGCTCTTGCAGATTATCGATAAATATTTAGTATCATGTCTAGTAAACATGTTCACGAATTCAAATAAGAATAATTCTTTGGAGAAAAAATGAAAGAACATTAGCTAAGAAAGAAAGGGCATTATACAAATATAACATGAATGTCTGCACACTTATTCATTCACATTTTACATAGTACACGTTTTCTGAAAAGAAAAAAATTCAGCATAGACATGTCAAAACTCTGATTTTTTTTACTGTTGCAAAATCTAACTGAATCGCATATCTAAGTTCCAATACATACATATCTATGCATATATTCACATAAGGTGCACATAGATTTATATATTGATACAATGTCTGCGAAACTTTATGAGTTTATGCTTTACATCATCAATTTATTTTTATAAAACATATTTTCACATGAACAAGACCCAAAATCCTATATTTTTCTGTGACAAAATCTAACTCCAAGACATCCATGTCTGCACACGCACACACATACATACATAATTCCTGTGTGCTTAGTTTGCATTTTACATATTTTTATATTTCCATATATTAATATCTTTGAACCGATGAGTTTCCAAACCTTAAGTCTTGCTATTGCAAAATGACAAATATCTAAATCTCAATGTCATTTCTTTTCCCATCAATGTTAAATGTTATCCAGACCAAACAGTCTCTCTGAAAAGGATAATACTTCCTAATCCAAATTTTTTATTCATTTTTTTTAGTTGAACATTCTTAGATTTTGCATCATCTGTGTAAAATTATATAATTACATCAGTTATGTTTCATCATACACACTTCTAAATTCATGACATCGCAAATATAAATTAACTTCCTCTCAGTAGTATACCAAATTGTCATAACATACATGAGTAATACTGATAATGTTAAAAGCTTCCATACTTAATAAAATATATCTATGCATTTAAAAAAAAATCTTGATGACTTGTTTATTATCTCCTATGTTATAACTTTCTTTAAATTTCCAAGTTTTAGCCAAAATCTCCAAAAAATTACAAATAAAAAAGATTTAAAGCCAAATTTATAGACAATAGCTTCCATGAAAGACCAGTTTGAGGCCAAGTAAATCATATAGCAGCTTGTAAAATACGGACATCTAATCAATACGGATCATTGCAAAGATCTAATTCAAGAAAAAGGAGTTGCTCGAGTATCATGGTTTATGGCGCCATCGGTCTCACCAATAACAAACATGGACTAGCCATATGCCAAGTATGATCTATCAATTTTGTCTATTCTTTTGCATCATCTATTTCTATGGAAAGCTAAATCATCAATGAATCAAGCTTTGCAATTTTTCTTTCACACATCTAACAAGCCATAGACACCTGTATTCATTATTTGGTCCTCTCAATGCATATGTGAGAGAAACATTGCAACTGAATAAGTATAAACAATGTCACACTGCAACTTTCATGCAAAATATGATAGCATAAGTTCAGGTGCAGCATCAGAAGTAAGTTTGAACAAGGTACATATAAGCAGAATAATTTAGCAAGGAAAAGGTGTAAGTCCTTTCCATGTTAAATCTCATTTGACCTAAAGTCTTGTTACGGTAAGATCAAATCAATCATGCAGCAAGGTGCCAAACATGTAAATTGGATCTCCACCCCTCCCTCCCCCACCAACCAAAAAAAAAAACTGTCCATTAATGAGTGGGCAGCTGACTAGAAAAGCAAACATGTACACATGCGCATGCACACACATACAAAGGGAGGAAGAGAGAGAGAATATAACATGCCTATAATGAATTGATTATTTGAGTAGTTAAAGATTAAAATTTAAAACTATATTGTTTTGTATAATTTAAAGAAAGCCAAATTGTATTCATGCTGTTGGTAAAATTAAAGATTTTAGTCCCTGAGATCCTAGTTACAAGGTATATATTATACTACCACCGAAAATCATATTCACAAATGGCAATCTATGTGCTCACGTTGATAAACTGACCCTTGGCAGTGAGGCATGTATTAAATCAAATTACTGCTTGCAAACCTCCACTCTTATTCAAGAAGATTTAAATACTTATAAGTTGTTTTTGATATCCAATGAGAAGAATGTCAAACTAGACATAAAGAAAAGAATTAACATTTCTAATAGTACTCTTTCTAATCGGCACAATTAGATACTCCTCAACTTGAGTTTTCCTCCATACCTGAATACAATTTGATGGGAAATGAATTTGAATAATGATAATAATAATGACCATGGTTCACAATTTCAGTACCAAATTCTGTACCAATACCATGCTAGTACAGCATTGGTATGTCTGATATGCAAGTCAGTTCAGCGTATCAAGTCTCGATTTGATATTAGCCTGGTATGGGATGGTACATTCTAGCGTAGCATTATGATAGTTTCTTTCAAAAAAATTAGAAGTCATATATATACATACATTTGACTTTAGTTATTTCAATTTAATTAAAGAGTCAGAGAATAACCACAAAACAAATAAAAAATATCAAAAAAGTTTGAGGAAAGAAGTGATGATATCAAATATCTACACATTTTGAAAGACACACCAGATAAAAGGCCTCCACAAGCAAAGGCACATGGAGCCACAGCAACAAAAATCAAGCATGGTAAGCAACTTTCCCTCAGATGATCTAGCTTACCATCATTGATGTGGAAAATGCTTTCAAGAATATAATGGACCTGTAAACATAAACACTAATAAAATTAAATATTTACAAGAATGTAGTGACAATCTGCTGCACACTACCTGTACATTACCAGCAGCAAAGACACCTTCAAATGAAGTTGAGTTTTTACTAAAATCCCTGACATCTGTCCTCTGTAATTGCTAATCACATCCACAGCTTTGTATTGTAGTGCACCATAGTATTTGGATTAATTGTTGAAAACTCTGAAACATTCACCATAATCAACTGTTAAAAAAACATTCAAGGAGCCAAAAATTTACCATCATCAATACTTGTATAATTCACACAAGTGCCCTTAGAAAAGTTGTTTTAACCAATCCATATAGAACACAATAATTTGTATCATCATTGAACTACTGACCTAAGTCAATCTCTTTTTCAAACCTTTAACAATGATGGAATCATGGACCTCAAAATGTGGACCCAAAAACTCTTCACAAGAATTCTGCCAATAATTTCGATGCGAGAAGGAGTGGCGGCAGTCTGGCGGCGGAGGATAGAGCGGCGGTAGGGGAGGGCGGAGGGGGCGCCATCGAGATGACGGCGGCCGTGCCGACACGAAACACTGCCATTCGGCCGGCGGCGAGAACTCCAGAGGGCGGGGAAGGAAGAAGAGGTGTACGTAATATTTATTATTTTTTTAAAGAAACCATGAGTGCTGTATAAATTAAAATAAAATTATAAATAGG
Organism: Calamus simplicifolius; assembly: GCA_900491605.1. Classification (NCBI taxonomy): domain Eukaryota; kingdom Viridiplantae; phylum Streptophyta; class Magnoliopsida; order Arecales; family Arecaceae; genus Calamus; species Calamus simplicifolius. Next base: position 4,552 of record UESW01003221.1, on the reverse strand, counting down.
AAAATATTTGAATGTATATGGATGAGATGGTTACCATTTTTAATGATACGATATTAGTTGATGCTTAAGTTTGTATACATCTATAAGTTAATAGATTCAAATGAAAAAAATAAATCAAAATAAATCGTTCTACCTCCACCTCTAGCATTAAGGTATAATTCTTTAATATAGAAAAGGGGATGATTTTTGATTGGATAATGCCATCAAGAGAAACAAATAAAAGGCATGTCTTTACAATTATAATTGAAAATATAAAATATAAATAATGGTGATCTTTTCAATTAATTAAAAAATTAAAGTATTTTATTTATTGATAAATGAAGAAAAAAAAGCGAACAAGAGTGCACTATTATTGTTCAATGATCACATGTAATCTTTTTACAATTAGATGAGATTATATGAGATGTTGATTTTGAGTCTCATAGGTCAAGTGAACACTATTGTTATTGATTTTTTTTTGAGTCTCAGCTGGCTGTCTCTCTCTATTTATTAATGCATTTTTTTTTTCCATTCTTAGTTTTTGTGCTTTCTAATGTTTGGAATTTGGGAGTTTCCTTCTCCCCATCTTAATTAACCATCCTTCTTATGTTGGTATTTGCCTTTCTTTTTATTTGCCTATATTCCACCCAATTATGCTGTCATGTGTGATATAGCATATGACTTCAAGAACAATGGATGCCTTGATCAAAGAGTATGTCATGATATAATGACTTCAAGAACTCTTGGGCTTGAATGATATCCCTTTGTGGTTAAGTATGGCTCTTAGAGAGAGTGGGTTATTAAGTTTGAGCAATGAGACAGAGTGCTCTGGGAAGAATAATTGAACATATAATTTGATCAAAGAGTAATTGAATCCAAGGGAGATCTAAAATTGGTTCACACATAAAGGGGAACAATGCTGAAAATCATGTTAAAGATTTAATCTATATGGAATGATTAGTGAAAGGTAGAAGGATTGATATAATTGAGTCTAAAACTTAAGAGAACAAAATATATATTGTTGGAGAGAAACAGAGAGTTCAAGTTCAACTAGCTAGAGAAAGGTACTTAATATAGAAGTCAAGACCAGCTTCATCCAACTTAAAAGTTTAAGCTATTAAGTTTTGAGCTCAATCATTTATATCAATTCATCTACCTCTCACTAATTATTTTACATGGGATTAGACTTTGCATATGATCTTCAATAATCTCTTTGTTCACATGGGCGGCAAGCAAATTTTAACTTTTTAAGTCCAATCCATCACGTATCTAATTACTTTTCTGAATGCATCACGTATATATTTCTGCTCCAACATGAGGTTCCACTCTCCACCATAAAATATTAGCACTAAGTTTAATAAGAGTCAACTGCTCTCCAAATGACATCTTTGCATTGCATTTATTATCCACCATTGGTTCTAATACCACTTATTAGTAATAATCTAGGAGAAGGCCTTAGATATCAAAGTTAGAAACACAACTTAATTCAAAAGCTTAAGCTATAAAGTTTTTAGACCTTACCTTCTATCAAATTATCTATCTAGCATTAATTATTTCATTCGGATTGAAACTCATAATGATCCTCAACAATAACTAGTAAAATCATTCAAAAAAGATAAATAAATTAAAATATTAATTTCTTTTACCATTTTATTTCATGTATTTTTTTTTCTTTCTACGTTATGTATATCCAAATCATATAAGTCATCATCCTCTCGACTTATCTTTAATTACTACTGTTAATAAATAATTTTTTTAACATTACCACATAATCATCTCAATATTTTTTAATTCTTATTTTATAAAACGAACCATATATTCATCGTTTCTTATTTCTTATATTATATTTCTTATTTATATGAACATGAATATATTTCCTTATAACATTTCAATATCTTTTTTGTTTAAAAAGAAGGGGAAAAAAAAAATGGGTCAATGACCACGCATGTACAGTGGAGCCCTTGTTAGGCCATTCCATGCATCATCCGACAATGAAACCAATGAACATCGACGGGGCGATTCCAAGCGGGGCCTCACACCCTTGAGCACCTTCTCAAGGTGGTGGGCCGTGTCCGGCGGAGTCCCCTACATCCGAGGTCTCTCCGGCACCACCCACCGCCCATCCTCCCCCCTCACCATCCCCTTGTTCTCATCCTGCCACCACCTCGGCGGCACCCCCAGCTCCTCCCTCAAGAAGTCGCTGCTCTTGTTCACCAGCGCCACGTCCCGCCCCCCGGCCGACTTGAACCCCCTCCCCTTTCCGTGATACCCATCGACCAGGTGCAAGTGAGCCTCCAAGTTATGCGCGCACGTCACGTCCGCCTTCTCCTTGAGGAACGGCGACTCCGAGTGATCCAACGCCAGCTCCACCCCCACATGCGCGTAGCTCCACGGGAACGACATCACCTCCTCCACCAGCCTCTGGTACTGGAACTTCTCGTTCGCTATTATCCCCTTTCCGTGATATATTAAGTCATTTGATGAAAACTCAATAACCAAGGCCACAAACATTATAACAACCTCATGGGCCCTGAAATCAAGCTTTCCCAATGGAGGAAAGGGTCTCAGTGGTTTGAAGTGCAGCGCGATCCATATGGTTGCAGAAAAGAATTGTACTACTCTAATTTTTTTAACGACTCTAGATCAAACATTAAGGGAGAACATGAAGAATATCAAAAAAAAATTGGCCGTCTGGAGCAGCTGTGATGTTTCATGTTCCTGTTAAAGCAGTTCGTGTGGGTTGTTAAGGTTTGTTAAAGTAGAAGATGAAGCCCGTGTGTTCCAGTCCCCTGTTTGTTCGTCCTGTGTAGAAGAAGATGTTCCCTGTTCGTCGTCAAGAAGTGTTCCAGTCCAGTCCCCTGTTCGTATTCCTCCTTATTAATTAATTAATTAAACCTATTCCTATTCCTGTTTATTATTAACCACAAGTCTACCTTAACAGGGACCGGAAACTGCTCCGGTTACAGAGCACAGCTGAAACTCCTCTCGCCCCCATCCGGCCGTTTAGGATTTGATACTGAAACAATTTTAAGCAATTTATTTTCTTAATGATTTTCGATGTGGGACTAATAATACCATTGTTTTGACGTTATAATTATAGAAAGCGTTCCCCTGTTCCTTTTATAGGAGGAGGACCGGAGAATTCGTTCCTAAACCTCGCGCACACTATTATCCCCGGAATTAATGGAACTTCTCGTTCGCTATTATCCCCGGCACGCTCGGCACCCTGTCGTGCACGTTGATCACCCTCAGCACCTTCACCCCGAGCTCCTCGCATCGCTGTTTGAACCTCAAATTCCCAACTCTCTGCCCCGCCAAGGAAATCACCGTCACCGGGATCGTCTCCCCGTCTTCTTTCACGTTTAGCCTCATCTCAGCGACGTCGTAAGCGCTGAGCAAGGCCAGCGCCGCGCCGAGACTATGCCCGGTGACCGTGATGCTGAGCTCTTCGCCTTTGAATCGCTCTTCGCCTTTGAATCTTTCCACTAATCTTTTAATATCGGCAAGCACTTGTTCTCAGGCTGAGAAGGAGCAGTAGTTGCACTGGTGCTCTTTCATGGTGTACAAATCCAAGAAGCCGGACTCCACCTTAACGGAAGGGTCGTCGCCGAAGTGCGCCGGGGTGAGGATGTCTTTGAGGTCGTGGATCCACTCGAGGTACGTGACGGTGCCTCGCCATGCAACCACGATGTCACGCCGGCCGAGCCGTGCGATCTCGAGGGGGTCCGTGGCAACGGCGATGTAGCCCATCCAATTGGCATGGGTGCTCCACACGTTGCGCAGCCGCCGTTTCTTTTGGAAGAAGTTGGGGAGGTTGATGTTGGAGGTGGCGTAGAGGTAGCGACTGATCTCATATCCATGGCCGGCCATGTGGAGCCGGTGGAAGAAGTGGTTGCCGGAGTACTTGCAGGTGCCGCAGTACTTGGAATAGGGGTCAAAGTCGAAGGCGTCGTAGCAGGCCTGTGCGAATTCTCCGTAGCGGATGATATCTTTGCGGAGGAGGGGGTTCATGGGGTCGAGGAGGCCGGACCAGCCGTCGGAGCCATGGATCTTCCTCCAAACATGGTGGAGATCAAGCTGCTCTTCCTCTTCAAAATGAGGAGAAGAGAGCTCAAGTGGTGGTGTGGATGAGCATTTTAATGAGGTGGCTGAGTTTGAGCCAAGGGAGAATAAGGGCTTAGTGTTGAGGATAGTGGGCTTTGAGAGGGTGGAAGGGGAGGAGGGAAAAGAAAGCAGCACTGATGTAGTGTGTAAGCGATCGAGGATACAAGTTTGATAAGTAGAGGGATGCCATGGGGCCAGTGCTTGAACTTACTTTGTTCTTTGATGTCTCAAAGTATAAATCTGGAGCTATATATTGTGGGATGGAACAGCAGTAAGAGGGAGAGAAAGAGGGGATGCAAAGGGTGATGTTGGTGCTAATGGGATGGTGGTCGTCTGGGGAAGCTGAATGAACCTGGCGGATGATATAAGAGGCAACGGGGCGGGTCCTATTATTTTGTTATTTTTTTATATTTATTCAATAAAAAAAATATAAACCATATTCCTATTATTTATAAAATAATAAGATATG